>JACXGM010002936.1:14709-44332 GCA_016801145.1 Umbra pygmaea | reverse complement strand
GTAGGTAAACTACTGACTTCAACTCTGTATAAGATAATGATTTGGCTAAGGTGTAGGTAAACTACTGACTTCAACTCTGTATAAGATAATGATTTGGCTAAGGTGTAGGTAAACTACTGACTTCAACTCTGTATAAGATAATGATTTGGCTAAGGTGTAGGTAAACTACTGACTTCAACTCTGTATAAGATAATGATTTTCTACAATATGCAGTGCTTTGTTACACACAATTAGAAAATTATAATATAGAATGACCAGTGTGAGCCCATTGATATACGTTGTGGAAGCATACAACATCATGAGGTTATTGCAATTCCTCTTCAAATTGCAAAGTGCCAGTAAACACTGCCTAGTGATCATAATCACACTTAATTCACCTTTTCAGATTTTTTTAATATTAAGAAATACAGTTTGTACAGCTTTTGTAAAATGGTATCTGAAAGAGAATGTAGTGCGGTAATTACTGCACAATATTCTACACAGTGCCCCTTTGATTTGCTCATTTTAAATAGTTTTTCTTGTCATTCTAGTGTATAGTCTTGTGTTTATGTCTGGTCACTATTTCACTATGGGATAGGCCACTAGTGCTTCAGAAACTTTTATTGTACTATTTCACCCATGATTGTCTCTGTGCCAAACCATGTTTTAGGATGGACCACCTCTCACCCTCCAAGTCACTCTCTAACACGTTCTTGCATTCAATCAAATGCTAACTCTCAACGTTACTGTATTTTTTTATACTAGCTATACTAGCTGTTCTTTGGCAAAAGCTCACAATTTGTCCCTTGGGCTGTTTCCTATGGCCTACGTGTACGTGATAATTTCTCTTTAGCTTTACCATAACAAAAGAGGACCTTTAAAGAATAGGAACTGGAAATGCTGAAAGATGAGACACGAACATGCTGCACACTGGGTACAAGGACTTAGGATACAGGCTGCAATTTGGTGTTACCTGGCATCAGGTGGGAATGATCTCATTTCAAGGAGGAGATCATGTTACTAATGTATGATGAGCAATGACACAATCCCTTTTGGAGAGAATGGCATCTATCTGATCATGTTTATACTGTATAGACCTCTGGCTGCCGTGCGTACGTTTGAGACTTAAACAGTTAAAGGACCTACTTATAGGATGCTGGAAACCGCGATGGGGAAGGACACAGAGAACAAACAATGAAGATGTGTTCATGGCCCTGTTGGACATATTATTAAATAAAACAGAAATGTTTGGGGAGGAGGTGAGGGTGAAGTCTACTGAAAACAAATTGGTGTGAAGGTCATGCTGCATTGGCCAGGGATATTAGTTTGGTACTGGCACCTACTGAGCCAGCCATGATTTGGCCTGTGAACCATTGAATTATAAAATCGCCAGCCTTCCCCTGTATGTCATAACTAACTGTTCATCTGCAAAGTCACTTTGGATTGGAAAAAACTTTAGCAAAGTTATGTTTTGGTTTTACAATAATTTGTATGAAATAAACGTACAGGTACAGTAGGATGGTATCTCCATCTTAACACAATTCCAGAATTTACTATGAATTTCAAATGAAATGGTAAAGAAGAGCAAAGACTTGGGAGTTTTAGGGCGATAGCTAAGCAGAAGACCAATCTTTTTGAAAAGTCATAAATGACTTGTAGTGGAAAAGACAAAACTGTCTGCCAAGATCACGCCCTAAATGAATGAGGGACATTCAACTTGCTTTGATTCAGCCAATACGGCTAGTGTTGTGTAATATTAATTTATTATTTCAGGTTTATTTACCAGTGTCACAACTGGATGGGACTCGCCACAGGATGGGTTGGCACCACCTGTGGTGAGCTTTGAACATTTACCTCTATTCAATTTTGTACATGTCTCTGTCTCGTTAGTCACCAAATACAATCAGGTGAACCTTGTCATTCATTAAGTGTGTGTATTTAATGTTCCCCTCTGCTTGTGTGTCTTGTGGTTCAATGTGTAGATTTCCCCTGTAACATGTCGGAGTTTACTTATGAGTAGTTCCTGAGAAGAGCGGTCATTTATATTTCTATGGTTACACTTTGTGCAGGTAACACGTTGTTTACTGTAGTAATTATGGATTAAGAGTTAGTACTGTGTGTTCTGTAGTTCTCAGTCGTGCCTATGCCACGTGAAGCATTAGTAGTGGATTATGGACATGTTAAGGACTGACTTGATATGTTTTGTCAACTCAACAATTTGGAACTATATCATTGAGTAAATTAACATATGTTATATGGACTCCTGCATTCTGCCTCCTGACTATTCCACCAGAAGCCCACATTGTTACAAACAGGTGTCGCCTCAGGTGCCAGCGCTTGACAGGATTACTAGCAGCCATGTAATGGTATATAAGCCTGCTTCCTTCTTTACTCCTTGTCGATTATTGAAAAGATTTGTTATACTTTGGAAGATTCCTGGATTATTGAGCTGGACCTCCATTATGTCACTGCACTTGTGTCTGACCTACTACTTTGTGACAGAATATTCAAACTTACATGGAGGCAGCAGGACAAGGTTAATTTAAGGAGGCTCTAGGCGAACGGGACCAAGTGCTTCAGCAGCACCACAACCAGTTGGCCAAACTCGAGGGGGCTTTGGAGGAGATCCTCCAACGGTTAAGACGCATGGAGGCTCAGGGGACACCATCACCTCCCAGTCAGCTCTCGAATGACATGCACACTTCAGCTGAGGGTGCCAGCCGAGGTTGGGAGGTAGCCCTTCCCGAACGATATAATGACCACCCCGAGCGTTGCCGCAGCTTCCTACTACAGATCAACCTATATTTCTCCAGCCGCACAGGTCACTATGATTCCGACAGAGCCATGATTGCCACGATCATCTCATTGCTAACAGGGAAGGCGTTGGAGTGGGCAACTGCCTTGTGGGAGAGCGCGGGGCAAGAAACGAGGCACTACAACAGTTTCACCAAATTATTCCAGGCGGTTTTTGACCATGAACCTGTTGGCAGAGAGCAAGGCGATAAGCTGCTGCACATCCGCCAGGGTACAAGGACCGCTGCGGAGTACACCCTCAAATTCAGAACCCTGGCCTCCGCCAGCGGATGGAATGAGGCTGCTCTGGTTTCCTTATTTCCTGAGGGACTACGCGAGGAGGTCAAGGTAGAGCTAACCTGCCATGTTAAGGATGTGACGCTCGACCAACTTATACAGATGGCGGTGAAGCTGGGTGGCTTATTACGCGCCAGAAAGAAACCTCCAGTGCGCGCCTCCATGCCTCCAGGGAACCCTATATGCGAGGAACCCATGGAGATGGATACAACATGGTTGACCCCTACCGAGAGAGGTCGGTGACTTCTACTGGGGCTCGGCCTCTATTGCGGAAAGGAGGGGCATCTTCTGGCTCAATGCCCATCCACAAGAGGACCACTACTTCCATCAGGGAGGGCTCGCCAGTCCAATACTAAGGTAGGACTACACCTTTCTGCACTTCCTCTCTCTCATGAGGTTATGTCAATAACATTGTCTTTACTGGATTACCCTGCCATCGCTCCTCTGTGTGCTCTTATCAATTCTGGGGTGGCCGGCAACTTCATGAGCGAGAACCTGGTAAAGGAGGGGAACATATCATGTGTCGACCTGGAGATGCCTATCCCTGTCCTAACCATCGACAGCTGTCCTGTAGGTGGGGGTAGGATCACCCAATGCACTATTCCACTAGTAATGAAGGTAGGAGAGCAACACACAGAAGGTATCTGTTTCTTCATTATTACATCCCCGTCTCATCCTCTCATCCTGGGTATGGCTTGGTTAACCATACATGTGCCTGTTATCGATTGGAGAAAAAAACATTATTCAATGGTCTCCTGAATGCGAAAGTAAATGTCTCCCTGTGCCTTGACTAACCACTTCTGTGGAGAGCCCCGATTCCACTCGGGATGTCTACCTTTGTACTTACAGAATACCAGGATCTACGCGACGTCTTCTCAAAGACCAAGGCTACCTGTCTACCACCGCACAGACCATGGGACTGTGCTGTCAACTTATTCCCAGGAGCCCCCTTGCCACACAGCCATGTGTATCCCTTGTCAGGCGCGGAGACCCAGGCTATGGAGACGTACATTAAGGAGAGCCTTGCTCAAGGGCACATAAGAAGAGCGACATCTCCCGTCTCGTCCAGTTTTTTCTTTGTTAAGAAAAAGGATGGTGATCTCCAACCCTGTGTGGATTACCGTGCGTTAAACGCCATTACCACTAAATACAGGTACTAACTTCCTATTATCCATTCTGCTGTGGAGTCTATGAGCGGTGCTTAGTATTTCACGAAACTGGACTTGCGCAGAGCCTACAATCTGGTGCATTTCAGGGAGGGGGATGAATGGAAAACGGCCTTCAGTACCACCTCAGGGCATTATGAGTACCTTGTGATGCCCTATGGCCTAACCAATGCCCCCTCTGTGTTCCAGGCCTTTGTTAACGAGATCTTCCAGGATCTACTGGTTCGCTCTGTTATTGTATACATAGACGATATCTTCATTTACTCATCTACATATACCCTACATGTCCAGCATGTCCGTGAAGTGTTATGTAGGCTATTACACAACAATCTGTATGTCAAAGTAGAAAAATGCCTGTTCCACCAGTCTTCTGTTGCCTTCCCATGGTACCTGATCACAGACTCGGGTCTCGAGATGGAGGTGGACAAGGTGGACGTGGTCCTGAACTGGCCTGTTCCTGTCTCGGTGAGGGACTTACAGCGATTCCTGGGCTTTGCCAACAATTACCGGCACTTTATTTGTTCGTTCAGCACGGTGGCTGCGCCATTAACAGCTCTCCTAAAAGGGGGTGCACGCCACCTCGCCTAGTCTCCAACGGCAGAGAGAGCTTTCCAGATTCTCAAGGAGAGGTTCACCTTGGCTCCCATCCTAAAGCACCCTGATCTTCCGTTCATAGTGGAGGTGGACGCCTCGGAGGTCGGTGTGGGAGCTGTCCTATCACAGCGACGAGGTAACCCATCGAAGTTACACCCCTGTGCCTATTTCTCTAGGAAGTTGAGTTTGGCGGAACGCAGTTATGCTGTGGGGGATTGGGAACTCTTGGCTTTAGTGGAGGCCCTGAAACCCTGGAGACATTGGCTGGAGGGGGCGAACCATCTGTTCTTGGTATGGACAGACCACCGCAACCTGGAGTATCTCTCAGAGCAGCTCGGAGACTGAATGCATGCCGAGCCAGGTGGGCCCTTTTCTTAACCCGGTTTGATTTCACATTATCATATCGTCTTGGCTCAAAAAACGTGAAGGCGGACTCTCTTTCATGCATGTATGTTTCAATGCCTGGAGGCAACCCTTGTTCCTCCTGCGCGCATTCTCGCTCCCATCCTTTGGGAGATAGATGAGGAGATACATTGGGAGCAGGGTACCATCTCTCCTCCTTCTAACTGCCCTCGAGGTCTCCTGTATGTTCCTCCCACCTTTAGGGACCGCCTGCTGATCTGGGTTCACACCACGGGACACCAACGCACACTCCAAGCTCTCCAGGACAATTACTGGTGGCCCCGCATGAGGGAGGACGTGAGGAGGTATGTGTCATGTGCTACCTGCACTCAGAGTACCAGCCCGCGACATCGGCCCTTTGGTAAGCTGCACCCCCTTCCGATTCCCCAAAGACCATGGTCCCACATCTGTGTAGACTTCATCACCGACCTCCCATTGTCTAAGGGCTTCACCACGGTTTTGGTTGTAGTGGATCGTTTTTCAAAATCCTGTAAGTTACTGCCCATCCCTGGTCTACCTACTGCCTTACTGCCTTATGTGTTCTGGAACTACGGGCTATATACCGAGGACATGGTCTCAGATTGCGGACCACAATTTACTTCTCAGGTGTGGAGGTCGTTTATGGAATGGCTGGGGGTTGCAGTTAATCTCACGTCTGGCTACCACCCACAATCTAATGGTCAGGCGGCAAGAACAAACCAGGAGATCGGGCGAATCCTTCAGTCGTATTGCCGTGACCAACCAGGCGATTGAGCAGACGTTCTCCCCTGGGCGGAGTATGCCCAGAACTCCTTGAGGCACTCATCAACGCATCTCACCCCTTTCCAATGCGTCCTAGGCTTCCAGCCCTCCTTAGCCCCGTGGCATCCTGGCACGACGCAGATACCGGCAGTGGACGAATGATTCCGTCGAGCAGAGAGGTTGTGGGCCGCTGTCCATACGCGCCTGCAGCGCATGGTGAGACGGCACAGGATTCATGCTGACCGACACCGTCAGGAGGCTCCTGCTTTATCGGACCTTTCCCCATCCTCCACAGAGTAAACGAGGTATCTTACACACTCCAACTACCCCGACATATGAAAATCTCACCTACCTTTCATGTTTCCCTTCTAAGACTGGCGGTCCAGGGTCCCCTGGACGATAATGTGCTGAGCGGCACCCCACCTCCTCCCCTTACCATCAACGGGGAGACTGCTTACGCCGTCCGCACCCTTTTTGACTCCAGGAGACGGAACGGCCATCTGCAGTACCTGGTGGATTGGGAGGGGTACGGCCTGGAGGAACAGAGTTGGGTCCCTGCACGGGACATCCTGGACCCCTCTTTGTGCCAGGACTACCATCTCCGGCGGCCGGATCGCCCCGGGCCTCGTCCACGTGGACGTCCTCGATCTCAACCCTCCTCTTCTGCGCTGGAGCCTCAGCTCCTAAGATGGAGCGCTGTCAGTGCTCTGCTTCCGCAGAATATTAATGTCACGGTATCTATCCTTCTTTATCTTTTATGCTTACTGTGTACACGGACAGATCTTAGCTCTGTATGATCCTCTAGTCTTCTCTATGCCACCATTACGCACGCAGGTGCCAGTGCTTGACAGCAATACTAGCAGCCATGTAATGGGTTATAAGCCTGCTTCCTTCTTTACTCCATGTTTACTTATTGTTTGCTGTTGCTCAGTGTGTATGCAGTAAGATTTGTTATACTTTGGAAGATACCTGGTCTATTGAGCTGGATGCATTAAACCTCCATTATATCACTGCACTTGTCTCCGACCTACTACTTTGTGACAACAGGGACAATGCACACTAATAATACATAAAAGTAAAATGTGCCAGAATTAGCCCGGAGGCTATATTACTGGGACAGTAACAGACAGCAAAAGATTAGCCTAACAATACAATGGTGAAACAGATAATCACACAGACAGGCAGAGCAGCAAAAACAAGTTTGCAGCAAGGTTCAGTGCAGAACTTTGTTTGTTTGTTTAACTGTTATTTAACCGTTATAAGTTAAAGCGTAACTCTCGCCAAATTGCAACCTAGGGTCTTTTTGTTAATACACAAGTCAAACTGAGTTCATATGCTCGAGCATTGATGCTAGACCATTGTAGTAACCCTATCCCTCCCATTCAAAAGGGGATTTGAGAGAAACCAAAAATATGGAAAATCTTAAGTGGCGTTTCCGTCCTCATTATGCTTTTAAACGAAGGTTTGACTCGGGTACAATAACAAAAAGAACCTAAGTTGCATTTTGCAAGTTGCGAGTGTTACGCTTTAATATTGACAGTGCTTACTACTTAGCCACTTCTTTAAGTTAAGTTTAAAAGAGGCATACGTTTTAAAATTTAGAATGTGACTTGAAAAACTTTTTGGCTAAATGCACTTTTATGTTAAACACAGTGGGGTATCCAATAGCTTTATTGGTAAACGGACTGTTTTCCCACCAAAGCGCTTTACAGAGCCTCACATTCACCCATTCATTCACACATTCATACACTGACGGCTATGTCAGCCATGCAAGGCAGCTCGCAGCTCGTCGGGAGCAGCTGCGGTTAGGTGTCTTGCTCATGGACACCTTGACACTTGGTCAGGAGGACCCGGGGATCAAACCACCAACCGTTCGGTTGCAAGACAATCTACTTGACCCACTGAGCCACTGCCGCCCATCTCTAATCTCTAATTCATTATGGCCTAGGTCATGATATAATTTGATAAAACAAAAATGTGTTACATAATGTGTAATAATCAGTTTAATGTGTATTTTCAGCTCCGGATTATACCAAGTTCACCCTTTCCTCACATCCGAGACCTATGAAGCTGGGGTTGAAGATGCAAAAGAAATAGAGACAATTATACCACAATGAAAAATATTCTGACATCCCACAATTAAAGTTAACCAATGAAATTGTGCAATGCCTGATTTTAAAAACCTCAATCCATTAAATTAAGTAATTAATATGGTAAAATACAATATTGTATTGCACTGATGTGTGGTTTTGTGTGATTGTTGTCACAATCTTGCCTGTCACGGTCGCCCCCTCGAGGCTGAACTAAGTCGATGGCTGCAGACTCCACCGACTCTGTGTTGGATTTGGTTGTCCCTCGGACTGTTAATTTCACCCTCATTTACCCAATAGATCGTCTGGTTTCATGGTCCCACTTCCCCAACTGGGTTTTATTACATTGATTCACGCCTGTATTTATGATACTGATTGTAGGTGATTAAGTGTTGGTCATTTTTGCATGTGTTGTGTGTTTTAGTACAGGGTTTAAGTTGATGTGTTCCATACAGTTTTGACTCTTTATTTTGACTCTTTAAAGCAGCCCCTTCATTTTGTACAAGTGGTTTTGATTAAATTACATTTGCTTTATTCCTTTGCCTCTTTCTTTGTTCTCCCTGCACCCCTACAACACTATGTTACATTGCCGAATGGAGTGCAGTTGATTATACTTTAATAATAAAGGAACTCAAAGCAATATGCACAACAGGGCTTGTAGTATAAAGAAAATGTAATGGTCACCATAAAATATATAACCTTTATTTAAACAAGAAAGACAAACTGAGACCAAGTTCTTATTCACAGTTGTGTCCTGTGATAAATCAATATAAAAATAGAATAAAAACAACAGCCAAGGAACTAAAACAGAATAAAAGTACAAAATCAATTGAATAACATTAAAAAACACAATAAAAACAGACTTAAAAGGAACATTCAGAGTTAACAATAAAAAGGTCATTTTTAAATATGATTACAGGAACTGAAACCTATAGTTTAAGTTTCATCTGAAAATCATTCCATGAGTGTGAGGCATGGTATTCAAATGCAGTGTTACCTACTCTGTAACACTAGAGTGAACCTGTGGTGTTTCTAGTAATGAAAATTCCTAAGCCCAAGTCTGATACATAATATTTGAACTGTAATATCGCTTTACAGTAAATACAAACATCAGCCAATGTCTCAACCTTCTAAAATTCAAGGAGTCCCAGCCAACTGCAGTGTATAGCAGGCAATGATGTGTGCAATAGTTTGCTCCAGTAATAAAGTGCAATGCTGCATGATACACCGTCCAAATGTGTAAATGCTGAAGCTGACCCATGCATATATAGTACATCACCATAATCAAGCACTGACATAAAAGTGGCTTGTACATTTTCCTGTTTATTATGTGAGGACAGACATGCTTTATTACTATTAAAAATGGATATCTCCCTTTCAGCTTCCTCACCAGCTCAGTAATATGTGTATTAAAAGAGAAATTATCATCCAATGAAATTCCCAGGGGATTTAAAGGAAGGGACTTGTTCTAAGACAGAGCCAAGTGTAGAAATGTTAAGATTTCATCATTTTAGATTTCTGGCTCTAGAAAACACCATATACTTAGTTTAACTTGCATTTAACACAAGCAATACGTCTACAAGTACATTCTGCGCTGCAGTACATCAAAATTGCATCAAAATTGCAGGAATTTACATTTTTGCACATTGATACAGGTATCATTTATGTACAAGGTAAACAATAAAGGACCCAAAATTGTACACTGTGGGACTCCTTTATGAATATTAACAAAATCAGATGTTATCCAATCAGCAACAATAGCCTGTGATCTGTTGCTAAGCTAATTCTGAAACCATGCAGAAGTGTGTACAGTCAACCCCAATATTATCTTTTTTTTAAGCAGCAGAAAATTATCAACTGTATCAAAGTCCTTTGACAGGTCAAAAAATAAGGCAACACAGTTTAGTTTTCTATCAACAGCTTTGACAATCATTCACAACCAATGTAGTCGCTGTGATGGTACTGAAACAAGACTGATATTTATTTAATATGCAGTAGTCTGACAAGACAGAGCATTTAATAAGAACATTTAATAGTGACTTTAAAATTTCTGCAAGACAAGAAAATTTCGAAATAGGTCTATAATTATCAAGGTCACCAGTCCCCCTACCTTTGAGCACCTGATGATTTTTTTACCACCTATAGCTAGGAGAGCATCAGTAACTTCATTTTTTGAGAAGAGACATAGAGAAAATGCTTGACCAACAACACCAAAGCACCCATGCATATTATCTCCAGCTGAAACCTGTTCCCCAACCAGGGGCGGCGGCAGGGTATGGCTTGGTTGGGCAACAGGCGCACCAAGAATCGTGTTTGTCCCACCATGGAATATCAACTGTGCTGACTTAGTTGCATTTTTTTGTGGCGTTGGTGTCACTTGTTGTGCTCCGTTAACTACCGTAGCTTGTTCTCTCACTCCATCAATCTCTTATTTTCTGTGTGTGTGGGTGAGTTTACGCGAACAGAACATTGCACTGCCAGTTCTATTCTTTGATGAAATGGGTAAGCTACAATGTAGAGAGAAACTGGAACTGGTATCTGATTCTATTAACGCTAGAATCAATCTTCAAAAACAAAATATAGTATATATTTTTGGATCGATCTGCCCACCCCAATTGGGTGTGTAGTGGACAGGTTTGCCAGACAAAAGTGAACGAGTTGAAATAGCGCAAATAGGCTATTATTGCCTAAACTCAGTTGTAGTGCCTGTCCACGTCTGTTGCTCTTGATGTAATTTTGCATGTGAAAAAGGAGTCAGTCCAGCATGGTTGTCACACTGTAGGTGTTGGTTATGTGTAGAAGGAGTAAGTAGATAGTAGACCAGGGAAGGAGTAGATAGTTTGATGTTTTATATTTTGAGAATGAGATTCTATATAATCATGTTTAAATACAGTTTAAACCGTTTAGAATGGTATTACTAGATGAGCGTCTTAAACACCTAAGGTTTAGGGCCTGTCGGAGGATTCTAAGGCATGTTAGGCTGTTTGAGTGCAGACAGGAAGACAGATTCAAGGCCAAGCGAGTGAGTAGGACAGAAGGCCCATCAAAGTACTGTTGTTATATCATAACATCAGAATCAGCTTATAGCTTATAACATATAGCTTTTAACTCTGTTATATATTAGACTGCTTATAACTACATGATCTATTGTAGGTTAGACTGTAATACCATCACCGATCTAATACATAGTTGATGCCATTCAGACTAATAGGACATATTACCGAAGGGTCACTAGACAGATAAGGGTTACTGAGTTATTTGAGAATAACAACTAGCAAGGCCATTTGATACTAGACCTAAGTTAATGTGACCTGTTGATGCTCATGTGAGAAAGTCACGGGTCTGAGGAGATAAGGGTCTTCTTCTGGAAGATATGTGAACAACAACGCTTAGGCTATATAAACCAGTTCCAATTGTTATTCGGGGCTTCTTCCAAGCCCGTCTTCTAGTTCCTTGTACTGAGATGTCCCTGTTCCAGAGCAAGATGTTACTTTATTAAAGCAATTTATTGTAAACCACAACCTGACTCCTGAAACCATCATTTCAACGAAGATCCTGTTAAACTGTAAAATAACCATCTATTTACAATATATATAAATATATTATACAGGTAGTATACCAGACAGCATAGTTGCAGATTAACAACAAATATAAATGTATACTGTATATATATCTAATACTGATATGCTTTATCGAGACAAATGGACAGAGCGTATGCATAACTTAAACTGCTACTAGCAGGAGGCACTACGAATACATCTACTACTGTATGCTCTCTTATCGTGGCATATAATGCATAAACAAACATACATACAGACCGTACGCATATCTCAAACTAAACAACATTCTTTTCACAACTCAATTAGGATGGTAATAGTTCCTGGACGTCAGCATTTCACCTGTGACATCTCCTTATTGAACCACGCCCTCCTCCTGTTCACTAGAGATTAAATAGAGACCTAGCATATAATCAGCCATTAGACCTAACAAGCCTTAGTATCAGAAAATGCATCAAGCTGTAATTAAATGTATTTGGACAACCATCAAATGTATTAAATGGTAAGGGGCCTGATATCATTTTTATAAGGTCCTGAAATTGTGCCATTACTGTCTATAAAAGTCAACCCATATTATTAACATAAGGGAGTGACCAGCTGACAACCTAGAATAAGTTACATTCGGAAGTTTGGGAAAGCCCACCAAAGGGGATGGCATAAAGTGACATCATGTGTGATATAAAACTGAGTGTAACCCTTAGATTTTTTGTCCACTAGCCCAAGGAGTGGACTCGACTTTACTTATGTGTCATTATGCTGATTTGTCATTAAAGTCTATTTGGATTGAAAACCTATTGTACAGTTTTCTCTGTTTGGAGGACAGGATGAAACTGTTAGGCTTCTTCCACCACGACAAACGTGACAGTGGTATTTCTGTCCTAAGATGGATGTTATGCTCTATTCTATTGTGTATGTATTTACATATTCACAATTTCTGACGTTGATTTGAGCCCTACACCCTACACATAATAATGAGGGGATTGAGTCCAAGGGCCCTATTTTAATGATCTAAAATGCAAGTATCAAAGGCGAAACGCAAGTGACATTGTGGGAGGGTCCCGGGCGCTGTTGCTATTTTACCGGCCGGATAAATGACTCTTGCGTCCGACGCAAATGTAAAATGGGTAGGTCTGAAGTAGCTTCATTAGTCATAGGTGTGGTTTGGGGGTAACGTGCAATAAACCAATCAGAGCATCATCTCACATTCCCTTTAAGAGCAGGCGCGCTTGTTCCATCGCGGATTGCTATTATAACGGCGGATTGCTATTTATTTTTCTTTTTTACAAAATGTAAAGACATACTTTCCGATGTTTTGGGCTAACTCTAACTGAATCACGAGGTTATGAATGCATGGTAATATTTCGCAATGTAGTCTAACATTACATTGAGATTACTTTGCTTGCTGCTGGGGCATTTGGGTTAAGTGTCAATTTTCATTGTGCCGAATGTTCGTTGACGCACTGCGTGTTTGTGTGTTTTTATTAAACAGCATTTCACACACTGTTGCTGGCATCAAATGGTGTCATCCTCAGCCATGTCTTTAACGGACAGCGTTGTCTCCTTCACAGCCACCCATACAAGGGCGAATTGCCATCGAAGATGGCAGAGTTTGCCATAACTGAGTTGTGGCTACAGCCAGGGTAATTTGCAAAGACATGGGTGATTTTACTATTAGCATCGCAAATGACTTGTATGTTGATTGAATGGGTTCCCTTGCGGTTGATGTATATCAGTGTGAATTAGTATTAATTCTGAATAATTTGGGTAAATGTGTACACTAGATGTATGCCTATTTTTTCGTTTAAATGCCACGGCCTACATGAGGATTGTTTCTGACCATGTTTATCCCTTTATGGCCACCATGTACCCATCCTCTGATGGCTACTTCCAGCAGGATAATGCACCATGTCACAAAGTTCAAATCATTTAAAATTGGTTTCTTGAACATGACAATGAGTTCCCTGTACTAAAATGGCCCCCACAGTCACCAGATCTCAACCCAATAGAGCATCTTTGGGATGTGGTGGAACGGAAGCTTCGTGCCCTGGATGTGCAAGATGCTATCCTATCAATATGGGCCAACATTTCTAAAGAATGCTTTCAGCACCTTGTTGAATCAATCCCACGTAGAATTAAGGCAGTTCTGAAGGCGAAAGGGGGTCAAACACAGTATTAGTATGGTGTTCCTAATAATCCTTTAGGTAGGTGTATATATATATATATATATATACATATATATACACTTACCTAAAAGATTATTAGGAACACCATAGGAACACCATACTAATACACCATACTAATACTAATATATATACATATATATATATATATATATAACAACAGCAAAGAGTCCATTTTTAGAAATAAATGAATGGATAGATAAAAAGACTTATCAAGACCAATAGACTAACTATAGAACGCATCTGAGAAAAACTTGGTCTTTAGCCTTGTTTTAAAAATGGCAATAATTGGGACGTTTTTTATGTTCTCTGACAGCTGGTTCCAAAGATGAATGCCATAGTAGTTAAAAGCTGCTTCCCCTTGTTTTGATTTAACAGTAGGTTTCATTAGTAGTCAAAAGCTGCTTCTCCTTGTTTTGTTTTAACTGTAGGTTTCAATAGTAATTGCTTATGTTGTGATCTAAGGGATCTTGGTTGAGAATATTGTTGGAACATGTCATGCAAGAGGTTTGGTCCCATCCCCTTTAGTGACTTAAAAACTAACAGAAGTGCTTTAAAATCAATTCTGTATCTAATTGGGAGCCAGTGTAAGGACTTTATGATTGGAGTGATATGATCTGTTCTTTTTGTTTTAGTAAGGATCCTGGCTGCACTATGTTGTACCATTTGGAGTGTTTTAAAGTCTTTTTGGGGAGTCCTGTTAAAAGCACATTACAATAATCAATTTTACTGGAAATAAAAGCATGTATGACTTTTTCAAGATCCTCCTTGGACATGAATCCTTTAAGTTTATTGATGTTTTTAAGATGAAAGTATGCTTATCTTACGACTGTTTTAATGTGACTTTTAAAATGTAGATCATTATCTATAAAGACACCAAGATTTCTTACCACTTCCTTTGCTATTAAGCCCTTCCTTTTAAACAAGGCAGATATTTTGCACCTTTCCTCCTTCTTTCCAAAAACTACAACCTCAGCTTTATTTTTGTTGAGCTCAAGAAAGTTCTGTGCTAAAGAGTGACAGACTCCATCCTAGCTGGAGTGGTGCTCTTCTTTTATCAAGCAATATAGACAGGAGTCTAATGCTGGGATCACACAAAAATACGGCAAAAAAATCACTGTACAGCACCGTAATGCAGACACACCTGTACACCTGTATATTACATCGTAATCAGTATTCTGCATCTTCAAGATGGAGGACAACGTTGCATACAACTGTCCTCCTCCAGCAAGGCGTCACTTAAGTTTGATTGATAATAGGTTGTATCACAAAACCAGTCTACTGCTGAGCTGTCAAAGCTTTTCTTGCAATCCCATAAACCCATAGGTGAAAGCTACATATTAGCTTTTCATTGGTAGTAGATGAACTTTTGGTTCTGTACTACCGATGGGTGTGGATTGCTTTCTATTGAAATGCATGGACTTACTCAATTCGTTTTTATAGCTACTATCTACAGGTCACCTGGGCCATACACAATGTTTCTTTATTAATTCCCTGAGGTCACCTTGTGTTGTCTCATGGAATAGATGTCGTGGAACTCTGTTTTTCCTTATAATCCAGGAATTTCGGACCACCATTTTATTACATTTACTGTCACATCAGTTACTCCAATTGGAATCCAACTGGGGACTTTTAAGAGACATGCATAGACTCGATTCCAGGGGAAATGAGAGGAAAATGATAATATCTGACTGTGATTTTGTTAAGGGCCCGATAAAAACAAAAAGAAGCTCGAAGTTGCAGGTGAAGGGGAGGGACGTATGTACCCCTGACGCAGCGATTCCGACACGTATGTTTTCATCGCCTCTGTTTCGGCACACATTAGGGGATACACGTGACTCCTGGGCAGTACAGAATCTGGTAGGAGTTCTATGGCACAATGCCAGGGTCGATAGTGTGGAAAATTTAGATGCCTTTTGTTTTGAAAAGACATGTGCCAGGTCCGAATATTCAATACTGTAGGTATGGGAATGTGGCACTGTCTGGACCCGTAGCAAAACCGGAATGCACCTGCCCAGGCACCCTTGCAACCACCCTTTAATGGCCTGTGAAGCCAAGAAACAGAGGGGTTATGTTTAGATAACCAAGGATATCCTAACACAATAGGACATGAAGGGGTGTCTATGACATTAAATGCTATTTCTTCAGTATGGTTTTCAAGGCAGACCGTGGTTATGGGAACAGTTGTGTGACTCACAAAACCAGACCCTAACGCTCTGTTGTCTAAGGCTTGAACAAGCAATGGTCTTCTCAACGAGATTAACGGTATGCTTAATTCCTGCAATAGGGCCCTATCAATAAAATTCCCTGCTGCCCTCAAATCTACAAGAGCCTTAAGTGGGGTAGAAGAGGGATATTCAGGGAAAACTAAGGTGAGCTTCATTTGGGAATTCTGAGGTGAAGGGTGACACCGTACCTGAGGTGATGCAAGGGTGCCTGTGCTACCGCTCCCTGGACCCAACAGGTGCAGTTGGCAACTGGCCACATGATGTCCCCATCTGCCACAGAGGAAACAGTGCTACTGCCAACTCCCGGGTCCCCTTTGTGCGTCCTGGAGACCCGTCCTACCTACAGTATCTCCATGGGCACCGGTCCGGACTCTGACCTGGTTGGACACTCCCAGCGCGCCCCCGTGCCTGCAGGTCGAAGCACAGCATGGTGTCACGGCAAGCCAGTTCCCGCCGGACATCCTCCCACAGGTTGCACCGGATGTGGTCACTGAGTGCTCTATCGTTCCACCCTGTACCTGCGGCCAGCGTCCGGAACTCCAGAGCATGCTCCCTCGCCATTCTATTCCCCTGTCGCAGGTGAACGAGACATTCACCCACCTCCCGCCCCTCAGGAGGATGTTCGAACACAGAGCTGAAGAGGTGGGTGAACGCCTTGTAATCGTTGACCACCAGGATGTTGTCTCTCCAGAACGCATTGGCCCAATCCAATGCGCTGACACTTGGTTATGTCCAGAAGCGGTGGGGGCTGTGGTGGTAAAATACAGCCCCAATTGAAGCAAAAACCCCTGACATCTGGAGGCTGTCCCGTCGTAATCCCGGGGAAGGGACAGGTGGACTCCTGTGCTCGGGTTGGATCCTGCATGTGGGACCTCAGCGACTGGTTGAGCAGCCATGGCAGGATCAGGTGCAAGGGGCCCGATTCTAATTTCCAGACGATTTATGGACAGCTCCACACTGTCCATTGCAGATCCTAGGCGTTCTAACATAACCCGATGGCTCAGTATCGTGGAGACCATGTTCGGCCTGTGGTACCTGATTCTGTCACGGGTTAAGTAGAGGAGCCACACGCAGAGACGAGCGTTCTGCATATTTTTATTCCTAATGGCAGGAACAGCCTATTATGATAAAGGCAGAAAAACAAAGGCCTGATTTACGCACCAGTTTTGCGAAAACAAATAATATAGGAAATAATAAACAGGCTTCTTATGTACACGCACATGACAACAAGGACAATACCCCACAATTCCCCCCAAGTCCACACCCCATGTATACATGGTCTTGAAGATGAAATCCAGAACAGCTGCTTCCTGGAATGCTGGGTTTGGGAAGCAGTGGTGTCAGTAGACGGGGGTGACACTGAGCGCCGGATCCTGGACGCACCAGTAGAGGGGGACCCAGGATCACTATTGCTTACAGGCAATAACAAGCCAACTAGGAGATTTGATTTACACAAGTCATTGGAGAGAAGGGGAGACGTGGACAGACAGGAGCCGTGTGTGTGCGTGCTGGGGGAAGTTATCATGGAGTACATTTTCTGGTATTTAGTCTACCAATGTAAATGCTTAAATAATAGTTTTGAAATATTGTAACGTTTATGAAAAATTTTCAGAGTAAGAATATGATATGATGAGACTATTTTTATTATTATCGCTGATAGGAAAAAATATATAGGCTATATTTTATATGTAGTGCATGTGCATTATGTAAAGAAATGGGTACAATATATCATTATTTGACTTGAGGCTTTCCATAAAAAACAAACATGGCTATTCTTAATCCATTTAATCATTCAAATTAATGAGACAGATGATTCTGATCATTGGAAAACAACATGCAGATTTCTAGACAATGTTTTATTTTGCTGTTTAGTGTTTAACTTATGCAGTGGCGCCCCCAGAAATGTTTCATTGGGGTGGCCAGAGGGGGCCACTGAAAATCTTGGGATGGCACACCAAAACCAAAATCCACAACTGAATTTCTGTTTTCCTGTTGTAGTTGTATAGGCTTGTTGAAAACTGTCAATATGAGAGTTAAGGAATTGCATACTGATATACTTTGGTTTCTGATTTTACAGTTAATGTTACTAATTATCTGATGTGCATAAACTAATACAGATTACAGTTATCAGTTATTTTATATTAATATTTTTGTAAATTCATGTTGTATTACAGGACTCATCTGTAAAATAGACATGGGTTTCCATTGATTCTTTCTGTATACTTGTGTATATAGTTCTGGTGTTTGTCCATTGTCATTGTCCATTGTAACTGTTAGCTGTAGGTTGAGTCTATGCCCGTTTGGACAGTAACTTGCTAAGAATGCCTTTGCATCGTTTGTTGTTTTGTTATTCCTGTTCTAATGTCCTGAGAAGGTTTAAGTCTATGAAACTCAGTTATTGCTCAGTCCGTGTCGCACCATGACAAAAGTGCTATGAGAATGTAAACACTAGATTTGTAATTTTGGATATCACTGTCGCTGTGCTATTATATAGTCGATGACGGATGATTAAGTGTTAATTTATGCGCAGTCTAAAATAAAGTGAATACCGTGAATTTATATTTTCATCTACTGCATTCTCTTTACACCACACCACCACCGTTACATGATCTACATGATCACAATGACTGGGTAAAAATCTAATATTGACAGCAAACTGGTTAGACAGGTACAAGATGTCAAGCATTGTATACCTTACAACACACCTAATGCACTGTGACAAACACTAAGTGTTTAGTGTCATTTGCAGTTTCTTCGTATCAGTTGGTTATGGATGAACAACGATATTAGTAACATAAACTCTAAACTTAGATAAAAGTAATGATAAAATTATAAATCAAAGTGGTTTTGGATGAAAGCATTGACTAAATTGTGTTTATTGTTATTATTATTGTGCCACTGACTGAGGTCTTTTACACAAGTCCCTTACTGGACAATTGTTGGAATTAAAAACCTGCACAAACACTAGCCACACAAGGGATCAAATGGCCTAATACAGGTTAAAGGCTTGATTATTATTTGCATTCTTTTTGTTTTATTGTGCTCAAGCTAAATGTAGTAAACACATACTTAACCCATTGTGTATGCAAGAATAAACATATAAAAATTGTATTTTTTGATTTTATTATTGTGAAACCCACTCCGTTTCGAGCAATAGTTTTAATTATGTTGTTAACGTAAGGTGAACGTACCTTGTTGTATACTGTAGACTGAATCTAAATGCTTCTTCATTGCTTCTGTTATATTTCATTATACTGCTCGAAATAAATAAATTCATTCATTCATTCTAACTAAAATGGTGAAGAGTTTTCATCCTGCAAAATATCAAATGAATAATAAATAAATAACTGATTAACATACTTTTATGACTGCAACCAATTGACATGCTAATAGTAAGACAACAAATACATGATCTGTAATGCATATTATGTAATATTATTCTATTATTACCTCATATTTGCCATTTAACCACTAAACTACATGGTCCATTGTACATTCCATTAACTGACATTCAGGGTTACTTTGGCTACCCATCCGGTTCAGCAGCCCAGCGTCAGAACTTCCTATATAAAAACCCTGAGCTGCGTTCAGTCTGACACTGAAAAAGGTACAGCTGAACCAGCTGTGTTGTATTTCACTAAAGAATAATCATTTTTTAAACATACAGTTGGTAAGGACATTTTGATTACATTTTCATGACCTGTATTTTAATAACTGTATTTTGAATTTTAAATATGAAATTGAATATGACTGTAAATTTGCATGCATTCTCTACCTAAATGTATTTATTTTTACATATAATCTGCACTAATAATATAATAAAATCTCAGAAATATATATATTTAATACAGAAATATAAAATAATTTATTTTTTGAAACGTTATGTTATAATATGTTTAAACAATGGAATAACATCATCCAATTGTCTTGCTCTACAGTAACTTAATAATGGAACTAATCTTTTTTGCTGAAATCCATCACTATCTAGCATAACCCTTAGAAACTCATCCCCTACATTGTGGATTGAGTTGCACTAATGATTTCAATGAGATAGTGACCTTATTTATTTATTTAGAGTCCTTATGTACCGAACCTCTAACAAAATAATCCATTGGGCTTTCTAAAAAATATATAAATTTAATCCACACCCCCTAAAATCTAAACAGTCTCAGTCTGTTTTCAGGCTCTATTTTATGCACCTGCAATTTAAGCCTGGTGTTAACATTAGGACTCATTATGTTGCATATTGTTAGTATAATATAAGTTGTGTGTTGGCTTTGTAGAATATTTTAAATGCCATTTAATGGCCTTGTGCAGTAGTTTTATGGAAATATGCAAAATATAGGAAATATTACAGATATTGATTATTTTAGACAAAACATTGTATTAAATGTATTACTTAAATGTATTGCAAAGATCAATAGGTTGGATTATAATGCTGAATCTGATGCAGAAAGTTCAGGGATGTATTCTGAAATGTATGGATAGAGTGGAGAGTCCAAAAAGTGTATCTGTAGATGCTCTACAGATTATCTGCATACTATCAAAAACATTTGAACAAACTATCTACTTACCCTAACCCTTATGCTAACCTTAACCCTTCCCCTAATGTTAAGCCTAACCTTATCCATTAACCTTAAACATATTCTAAACGTAACCCTGCCCTTAAACTACACAATTAGTTGCTTATCAACAGATAGTTTGTTGATAGTTTGTTGATAGTCATATCATCAACAAACTATCTGTAGAGCACCTACAGATGGAATTTTGGACTCTCCAAATAAAGTGTAACCGAATGCACTCACTACTAAGTTGTAGTTGTTTCACCTAGATTTTTAAATATGTATGCACTTCCTTAATGACTAAAATGAAAAACAAATATCTATGTATATATTTTAGGTTACCCTTTATTTGGAAAGTCTGAAATTCCATCAGTAGGTGCTCTACTGACAGTTTGTTGATGATATGACTATCAATAAACTATCAACAAACTATCTGTTGATATGCAACTAATTTTGCAGTTTAAGGGTAGGGGTAAGTTTAAAATATGTTTTAGGGTAATGCTTAAGGTTAGGCTTAACCCTAGGGGAAGGGTTAAGGTTAGGATTAAGGTTAGGGTTAGTAGATAGTTTGTTAAAATGTTTTTGATCATCTGCAGATAATCTGTAAAGCATCTACAAATACACTTTTTGGACTCTCAAAATAAAGTGTTACCATAGTTTATATTAGCAATTCTGTTGTAAAGTTACTTGTGCAGTTTCCTTACTATCTTGTTGCGAGATTCATGTTTGGTTCACCTTCAACGTATTGACAGAAGGCCTAACATTTTCTTCAATATATGAAAAAAAACGGATTCAATGTTGACACAATGATGGCAAGTTGGCAAACCCTTTCTCTATTTGTAGATTTTCTGACATTATAAAAATGTTTAATAGAAATAGCCTAGGGGAGAATGTAAATCCTTGCAAAACTATTCAAATTACACAGGAACCCAGCGTGCTCTCTTCGCTGAAAGTCCATTGTCATGCTCCCAAATGAAAGAAAAAAAACAGCTTCATGTCACGTCATTCTCTGTTTTGCATTGGTTAACAAACACCGCACCCCTCTTTATTTTTGATTATGTAGGCTATTCAAATTTGAAGTAGGAAGTAAAATTAAAGTGAGTCACCCCTAAAAGTCTTTCCACCTTTAGGAATTTTTGAAGTTCCCCTTCCTAGTCCTTTTTTAAGTTCCCCTTCCTTCCATACTCCATTCATTGTTTTAATTAAAAACGTACATTAACAAATATCTCAGTTGTTGTTTGTATGCGACAGAGACAGTGTTAGACATATGAGCAAAAGTATGATAGAGGATTATACCTCATTAGGATGGGTTAGCTCATATGTTGGAGTCACTAACAGATGACTGGAGACAAAAGACAGGGTATTCTACAAATACATGTATTTATTCAGGTTCAGTCCGTAGACAATCCAAATATCAATGGCCATGCATTGACAGCAGCCTAGGAGTTTCCAAAAATAGAATGCATCTCTTTCTTAATGGATGAATATATCTTTCTTTATACGTGGTCTGTAAATCTACAAGGAAATAACAATACGTTTAAGCCCTCACTGCACTGTTCACAAGAACGAGTAAACAAACAGAAAATGACAATTAAACTGTACAAGATTCCCTTTCTATGTTGACAATATTCAACAAAATATTTAACATAAACATTAATAATTAGCATTAGCTGAAACATAAATTGCAAAAGGCAAGTTATTTATAATCATTAAATCATAAAAGAAATCATACATTGCTCTCCAATGTCTTGGCTAGTACAAAAAGAAGGTCTAAATATGCTGTGTCACAAAGAAAACATCTCACCAATATGACGTGTACACAGTGGCGGTTTCTCTAGGATGCCAAAGGAAGCCTGGCATCCCCATAAAAAAATAAAACATAAATTAAAATATAAAATAAATGTTATTTTTATTAAAATTAAAAAATACATTTTATAATACATTTTATAATTAAAAATAACATTATAAATTATGTTTTATGTTTTTAACCGTAGGAATTATTTATTTACGGTTTTGTCTTACTGATTTTGCCATTTCCCTTATCAAAACATTCCATTATAATTTTCTTGCTGGTAGAGTGAAACAATGCCCCTCTGCCACTGTGTGGGTGGTGCAGTCCTGTCTGTGCTCTGTCTAATGGGCAGTAAAATGCTACAACAGTCAAAAGAGGCCAGCATTTCCTGGCATTTCTTAAAGACAAAATAAACATTTTCAGCCAATAAGATTGGGGCTAGGTTTGACCAAGCTCAACATTGAATGTTCATTTCATCGTAAAGAAAAAAAACTGAGAAGCCAGGTTCAGCCTGGCTTCTCACCAATCACATGCCTCAGACAGATGCGTAACTACGGTGCTGTTCGGCGTCAGCTAACAGTTAGCAACAAGTTTACACAATGAATGGCGATCTTGAGTTTCTTGTTAAAAATGACTTCACTAAACTTGCTTTTGCGCTACAACTGAAAGTTAAACGTACAATATGTAGTTTTTGGCCGCTAGGGGTCTCTCAATCAAAACAATATCAAAAGATTGACTTGGATGATGTCGGGAAGTAGCGTGGGATCATGGGATTTGTTATCGTCTTCAATGACAACCTTCCAATCTAGCGTCTCCGGCAGAAAAAGATGTTCACTGACTAAGTAATGTATTGTTAAAAATATTATAACTTTATTCACGTTATGTTTGGCGGTTCCCTGGAACTTAGAGCAACTACAGCAGTCAAAGGTTATATGACGCCATTGACGGAAGACAAAATGAAACGTCCCATGTCTTCGAATCATATTACAAATTTCTCTGGATTTGAAAGTTGGTGGAAACATTTAGTATAATGTAAGTACACAACTAAGAAATATATATAATATAGGTATAGTGATGTTTGCTTTTTTAATGCAAAGTACGTCTTTTGTTATTGTTTTGGAAAACTACATATTGTACCTTTAAACAAACCGGTAAGCCTACACCGAAGCTGGAAGTCAGGGGAGAGCAAAGGGAAAAGCTCAATCTTTTTTTGATGGTAAGAGCACTTCACTGGATCTTTTTTATAGAGCAATGTAAAGTTGTCATTCATGTCATGAGTTGTGATTTCACTTTATTTACCAACCACGTTACAGAGAGTGAAAATAAATCCTTGTGTTCATTAAAATTAAACTTTGCAGCTAAGTAGAGCGGTGGCATTGATTCTTATGTTCCCATAAAGCTGATAACGGTTACGTGTCAGTTAAACTTTTCATCTCTAAACCTATCTGTATTCGTGAGAAGTTGCACTGAGTTTAAAGAAAGCCTAGTTTACGGCTTTATTATCAAGTTAATAGGCATGTGTACAAACTGAAAAGTAATGATTTCTGGACAGTAGGTGGCAGCATTTAACTACAAAATAAAGGCTTTCTGACAGAGCCGCCCCCATATTTGTGAACCAAATTTGTAATACAGGAAGAAAGTCTCTGTTTATTCAGTCTGTCTGAGTACTCAAATCCTTGTCCTTGAGGGCTGGAAGCCAGATCAATTGGGCCACTAGACCCGGACTTTGGCTGTTTGAACATGATCATCTTGTTTGTTTGTAGGATATGCCTACTTCTTGGGGAAGAGAAGTATCCCTACATCCCATTAGCATCCCATTAGCAGCACATTTGGTTTGACTGGATCAGAATCAGCTACATCTGAATAAATGTAGCCCAGGGGCTTAGAGTTCAGTATCCCTTCCACTTCAATTAGAACAGTGCACAATACAGGCTCGGTCACAGTGCGATCGCAAAACACCACAAGCAGGGCAGTCTTCACAGACTTTATCTCCTGCTCCCAAATTCCACCAAAATGTGGAGCGTTTGTTGGGTTGAACTAGAAGGTCACCTTCTGTTCTCTGGAGGCTCCATAGCAGCAAGTCCAGCTCGCAATTCCACATCACCACCTCAGAAGTTGGTGCCTCTGTCAGAGAGTATCTTCGAAGGCTTGCCCCGACGGGAGGTGAAACGTCGAAATGCCATTAGGAAAGCATCGGTGTCCAGACTCTATAGAAGGACAAGTTGAATACAAAGAGTTGTTAAAACATTTGAATATAATGCCCCAGGATTTCTCCAACCGCCAGCCAATCCTGATAGTAAATGGGCTCCTGTAGACCAAAAAGGAGGTTTGTACAGATGTAAACATGAAGGCAACTCTGCCATCTTTGTTACTTTAGGGTTGGCACACCATGTACGGCACTGTGGGCAGGTGTATTGGTGTCAACGGATAGTCTCTCTGCCATGCGGTATCCAGTAATACGTCTAAGTTCTGCAAGGACACGCTCTGTTCCGGGGTGGAGCTTGGTTATGGGATGACTTGGGTCCAACTCAATGGGGTGGATTTTGTCTAGGTCCAGATGTTCAGCTTGATGCAACTTCCCTCCAACTCTAATGGGTTTTAGACTGGTCATTCTCTGGAATAAGTACTAAGGCTACTGTTTGTTGGTGTACCTTTACCTACTCCAAGTGCTTTTACATCTTCTGTAAAGCTATCCCATTGGGCACCCCATCAAGGGACTGACGAGTAGACATGATGAGGTCATGCCAGGTGTTGAACTGACCTGGGTCAGGAATACAGATGGATGGTTCTATGGAGATGTTCCCACCGAACACAGTCTTCTTCAATTCAGCAGGGTCCCTTATTTGCTCAGCTGATAGCATAGATGGCCAGGTCTCCTCTGACTGCAACAGGAAGTGAGGACCATGTCTCTACCAACTGTGCTGGCTTAATTCTTGCAGAGACTTTGCTAGAGTAATGACATCTGCAGGGTTGTTCGTTGAATACACATAATGCCAATTCTGGATGTCTGTGAGCTTCTGGACCTTAGAAACTCTGGTGCCCACAAACACCTTCAATCAGCAAGAGTCAGATTTCTGCCAGGTGTTACATCACTTGTGAGGCCAGAGATGTCTGTATTCATAAAGCGCTGGAAAGTAACAGGAGCGTTGCGAAAGCCAAATCTCATGACCTTATAAGAGAAAAGACCTGCAGGCGTTATAAAGTCAGATATTTTATGAGCCCTGGGTGACAAAAGCACCTGCCAATAACCCTTCAGCAGATCAAACTTGCTGATGAAGTGGGCAGCCCCAGACTGGTCAACACAATCTTCCATCCGCGGAAGGGGGTAACATTCAGGTTTTGACACGCTGTTAACTTTCCGGTAATCAGTGCACAATCTAATAGATCCATCCAGCTTACTTACTAAGAGACACAGGGAAGCCCAGCTAGGAAATGAAGTTTCAGCGATATCATTCTCCAACATGTATTTTAGTTCAGATTCCAAATGGTGTTTCTTCTACAAGGAGACACGGTAAAAACAGTTTAATGGGAACAGCATGTCCCACATCGATATTGTGTACTGCCAGATGTGTCTGTGAAGGCATGTTAGTGAACAAATACTCAAAACTAGTGATCAGTTTTGTTATCTCTGTTCGACAGTCCTCAGACAAATGTCCCAACAAGTTCTCTAAGTTCGCAAGGGACTCATCATTTAATAAGCTGCCTTGCAATATGCCGTCATCAGGGCCAGAATCCCCGTCCTTGTATCGTCCGGGGCAGGGTGGACCGGATTATGGACTTCCCGTCTGAGGGTTAGCACCCCTAGCTCCCAGGCTAGATCCCCTAGCTCCCAGGCTAGATCCCAGGCTAGCTTTATTAGCCCCGCTAGCTCCCAGGCTAGCTTTATTAGCCCCGCTACCTTCCAGGCTAGCTTTTTTCACCCCACTAGCTCCCAAGCTAGCATTCTAAGCACCCCTAGCTCTCTGGCCAAGCCCCGTAGTTTCCAGGTGCAGGGTAGTAGTCCCCAAAGAGAGGCTCCCCGTCTGAGTACTACCCCTAGTAGCTTCCAGGCTAGCTTGCTAGGCTCCACTAGCTCCCAGGTTAGTACCCCTAGGGCTCCAGTTCCTGCCCCTAGGGCTTCAGTTTCTGCCCCTAGGCCTCCAGTACATACGCCTAGGGCCCCCCAAGTTGCCCCTAGGGCTTTAGCAGTTGCCTCTAGGGCTTTGGTAGTTGCTTCTAGGGCTTTGGGAGTTGCCCCTGGGGCTCCCAGTGACATCCCCTAGCCCCTCAGTCCAAGGGGTTAGCCCCCAGTCCGTCTCTTGGGCAGAGCTCCTCCCAGTTCTCCTATCAGGGAAAAATCCCATGGATTTTTTGGGGGGGTGCTATTCGGGTTGTGAGGGTGGTAGTGGGTGTGGAGTACCGGCGATATATCCCGCTTCGCCCTCGGAGTACCAACAAGCCCAACCACAGCCTGCTCAAAGACGGACCCCGCCACAGCCTGCTCCGCGTCGGGTCCCGCCTCAGCCAGCTCTAGCACTCCAGGTCAGTTGGGATCTGGAGTGCATTCTCCCACCTCCGCCGCCGGACTTTGGGGACCCGCCGCCGCGGACCGGACCCCCGTCGCTGACGCTGCCGTCCGGACCCCCGTCGCTGATGCCGCCGTCTGGACCCCAGTCGCCGACGGCCCGGACTGCCATCGCTGACGTCCGGACCCCCGTCGTCGACGCTGGAAGTCCCAGCCACCCTGCCCGTGTCAGGGCTTCCAGCCACCCTGCCCGTGACAGGGATCCTAGCCTCTCTGCTTGTCCCAGGGCCAGCTGAACTGCCTTTACCTGGGCCGCCTAAAGTTCCTCTCCCAGGGCCCTCTGTCCCTCCTGACCCTGGGCCCTCTGTTCCTTCTGACCCTGGGCCCTCTTTTCCTCCTGACCCCGGGCCCACTGTTCTTCCTGACCCTGGGCCCACTGTTCCTCCTGACCCCGGGCCCACTGTTCCTCCTAACCCCGGGCCCTCTGTCCCTCCTGACCCCGGGCCCTCTGTTCCTCCTGACCCCGGGCCCCCGTTCCTCCTGACCCCAGGCCCTCTGTTCCTCCTGACCACAGGCCCACTGTCCCTCCTGACCCCGGGCCCACTGTCCCTCCTGACCCCCTGACTCCTTTCGTGTCTAGCATGGTGGTTCAGTTTTCCCATAGTTCCCTTCAGTATTTGATTATGTTCCCAGGTGTTTTGTATTAGTCCCCATTTGTTTGAGTATTTAGCCCTTGTGTTTCCTTCTCCTTCTGTCGTTCATTGTTTCTGTGCAGGTACGTGGGTGTTCTTGTTCTTTGTAGTGGATGTCTTTAGTTTATTCAGATGTTAGTGTTCCTTGTTATTCTTGTTCTTGATGTCATGTTTTATATGGTTTGTTTAGTTCCTCATGTTTGTTCTTGTGTTTGTTTCTGTGCAGTTCCTTCCTCCTTGTTTAATAAATGTTTAGATATGATTGAAGACGCTCCTGCCACCTTAACCTCCTGAACTGTGACACTTCTCCTTACATTCGGCCAAGATATGTGACGGGGAAGCGTTGGACCTCAGTTTGACAGAGTCAACTAACTGGTTTTATCACATTTGTTGTTACCCCTTCACCCTTCTTTGCCAAATCAAAAGACATGCAATCATAGTATGGTTTAATAGATTTACATGACACAGTTGATTTGAAGTTCTACGGTCAGGGGTAGCAATCAGATAGTTGAGATCATTTAGACAATTTATGCACCACAGTGTATGGACCGCTAAATTTGGCCTGAAAAGGAGAACCCACTAAAGGCAGCAGGGCCAAAACCTGGCCCCCTTGACTAAATTCTCGGGGTTCTGATTGTCGGTCAAATAACCTCTTCATCCTCCCCTGAGAGGATGTTAATTTGTCTTTAGCCAATTCAGAGGCTACATACTACCTGTGTCAGAAACCACAAATATATGACAACAAATCTGGGGTAGACTCATTCACTTTCAATACAGCAAGAGGACCGCGCACGGTATGACCAAAAACTAGGTCATTTGGGCTGAAACCAGGGCTTTCTTGTGACACCTCCCTAGCAGCGAGTAACAACCAAGGTAAACCGTCTTCCCACTCACGTCCTAGTTTAGTGCAGTAGGCACGTAACAGGGACTTCATAGTCTGATGAAAACGCTCAAGTTAACTCTGCACATGATAAGCACTGGCCAGGCTATGTTTTATTTGGAGTTGTCGCAATACCTGTGCAAAGTAAAATTGGAACCTTGTTCACTCTGAATGACCTTAGGTATTCCGAAAATTGAAATGAACTGTGATAAAGCCTTGAGAACAGACTTAGCGGTAATGTTCAAATCAAAATCAAATCAAACTTTATTGTCACATAGTCACAAGTATTCACAAGTAACCAGTGAAATTAGCCATCAACCTGTCCATACAACAAAAACATCACCGGGTAGACAGGACAGGAAGACAGGGATTAGAAAAACAATACAGCATTACATGAGGAAAGATGAGGGGAAAAAAAAGAGCAGCCCCATATTATGCCCCTTCAGGGGTACAGTGTGGTAACATGAAAAAAAACACCTCAGCAATTTTAGCACAGGCAAGTACACACTCTGAACAGGACTAGCAACAGGGGTGGTAGGGAGCGGGAAAAAGGGCAATGAGGGAAAACCAGCCAGATAGGCACCCATCTCGATTGCAGCCTTCATAGGCGCTATCCAGAGACCCGGCTTATCAGGCTGGGGGGTATGAAGCTGCGAAGGCGGGGGATGGGGCGAGGGAGGTGTATCTGTACATGTGTGTGAGAGTTCATGTGTGTGTGTGTAGGCCTGGAGATTTCTGTGTCTGGTAATAATCCCAAGGTGACAAGTCCGCAGGATGTCGATACGAGGCAGCCTTGGTCTTGTCCCAGGCAGAGTCAACACCAGGTGTCTGGTGATGGGGGGAGGTAACAAAAACAAGAGCATTTTACTGCAGCGCTGTCCGGGAGAATATGTTGTTTGTTCCAACCGTGCCTTGTCCAAGGCCATTGGGTTGGTTGTGGGGGAGCCGAAATAGATAAGATGTGGTAACTTCTTGGGGTAGCAGCCGCATTCCAATCTGCACGTCTGGTCCCTCTTGAGTCAATTTGGTCCATTTTGGTCTACTAAACGATCTACTTTCCTTTGCAAAGCTGTGAGCTTCTCCGTGATGTTAACTAACTTGTGGTCTATAGACCCAGTCTGAGTGCAAACGGCTCTGCCCACTGTTTCAATCATGACGGGCAGCCC
>JACXGM010002936.1:0-14609 GCA_016801145.1 Umbra pygmaea | reverse complement strand
AACGATAAACCAGGGCAACGCCTAATCCCATCAGCAGAAGACCTGTTATCATGGTTCCGAATAGGTAGATATCGTCAACGTCCTCTACAGAAAGAGCCACCAGACACACGACCCGCCACCTCGCCCATGCGTCCATCGTGTAGCCAGCTGCATACGTTCCGTCAGGGCAGTCAGGTTCCCCCGAACCCCCACTTCTCGTTGAGAATATGGTGTCAATTGCGCTTAGAGACCAGTTGATCAAATCCATAATTTCCTCAGTTTGGAGAGCAGTGCTGCGAGAGGCTCTCAGAGTACAGGACAAAGATGAGACAAGAGCAAGCAGGGAAGATAAGGGAAGGGAGAGGGAGAAAATGCGACCGCCTCCGTTGAGAGCCAAAGAAGAATGAGTAGGCCACGGGATATCTCGTAGCCGGACACATTACAGTCAGCATGTAGGATCTACCAGCTTTAGACCAAGGAAATGGACCAACACAATAAATAATCAAATATTCAAATGGCTGGCCCATCATGGGAATAGGTTGTTGTGGCACTGGCTTTAACACCTGATTAGGTTTTTCAATCATCTGACAGACGTGACACGTCTTAGTGTAGATGGCAACATCTTTTTTAAACCGAGGCCAATAGAAATTATGCAAAAACGCGATCATATGTCTTACTGACACCTAAGTGTCCAGCAACATCATGTGATGTCTTCAAAACCAGGTCTCGAAACATAAAAGGAATCACAATCTGGATCACTGCTTCACCCACAAAACTCTTGCTGTGAGGAACCCATTTCCTCAACAACAGCCGATCTTGAATAAAGTAACCATGGGCAGCACTACTTTTAAGATCAACAGACTACTCTGTAATGAGATCACTACGGGACAGGGGCAAGGGCAAGTCATGTAACGTACAATTGCGATTTGAGCTGTGGCTGCTTGGCTGAGAGGTATGAGAAAGGCTCTATTTCTGCATGATCTGGCATGGTTGTGTGCTTCACTCTGGAGTACTGCTGGCGATAGGGAGTTGCAGCTCTCTTGAGAGAGGGTACCTCAAATGGAAATGGGAAAGGTGGCGTGGGATCTGTCTCTCCCTTGGAGAACGTACATGTACTGAAGGCTGACTGTCTGTATTGATGGCTGGGATGGTTTGGATGTTTTCATGGTGTAGACAGTCAGGGTGTCCACAATGCTAGTAACAGCAACAGTAAGACCAGGTAGGCTGATGGTGAAAGGGTTCACTGGTTGAGCTGCACTGGAGTTGTCCATAGTGTGTTTAGTTTGAGCTGAACTGTAAGCAAATTGTGTTTGATTTTAATTTGCATTGCCAACTGGAAGTCTTGCTCATTGATCAGCATGAATGACCGCAAAACCTCTTGCCATGGAAGATTCCAAGTTAAGCTCACGTAGCACAGAGTTTGTGGTTTGACTGATCGAGTCTGTTTTCCGAAGCGCCTGGCTGTATACACGAACGGTAATGTCTTTTAAACTATATTTCTAATAAACTGTCTGTACACTTACAACATTCCCAATGCTTCGGTTAGCATGTAGGGACACTACCGTGGAAGTGTGGTGGTATTTTGAGCCTTGTTAGTGGTATTTAATAGCAATTTTTTATTTTTACTTCATCCATGCCCACACAACTAGCATTATAAGGTAATTATCCGTTTGCACTAAAACTGTGCACGTTCGATTGGCATGAAAACATATCTTAGAGAATAGTAAACTCGGTACCAATGTGATATTAACCCCTAGGTTCATTTTGTGCCAGAGTTGTCTTTTAAGTCAGTTTATTTTGGAAGATAGACAAAAAATACATGGCAACCAAACCTTGTATTTCCAAAATGACAATCAAATACAGCCTTCTTATTGGCTGATTATTTAAGTTTACATCCCTGTTCTCTGTAACTTTCTAGTTAGCCCTTTCCTTGTTCATTGTTTGCACAATTTTTTTTACAGATGTACATTCCTTCTGACCTCATACAAACATTGCCCTCCAAAGATTGTCTTGTTCCTTTGTTACTCTTTCTTTTATCTGATGGTTCAGATGTCACAAAATGACCTTTAAGGTCAGCTAATGACCACTCCTGCACTCTCAGGCTTGAACAAATATGCATTCTTAACACCCACAGGCTTGAACAACAATGCATTCTTAACCACAACAGACAAGAGTGGAACTGTTTTTTTTGTTGTGGCTTAAACATTAGATATCATTCATTTTCCGCGGTGTAAAAAATGCTTTGACTTTAGGAAAGTTGCGGCAAATTTAGGAAAGTTGCGCCAACTTTAGGAGTTAAGTTCACTCCTATGTGGACTTAACTCCTAAAGTTGGCGTAACTTTCCTAAAGTTGCCGCAACTTAACTGAGTCAAATAAATTTTACAGTGTGAGCATTAAAGCATCAGATTTGCTAAATAAATGGTCTCATCTTCCTTAGATTAATACAACCTTTCATAAAATATTAAACACATTATGGCAATATACTTGTAAACATTTCAACAGGCACTTCTGAATATAACTAAACAAAGATACATTTATTTGAATTTGAATAGAGACTACTGCATGGTATAACTATAGCCGCTTTCCAACCAAGTAGTTACAGGAACGTAGTTATAGGAACAGTCCACTTCTAAACAGTTCTACTAACTACTCTCCTCCAAAACCGGTCTTTGGTATTATGGGTGTATGATTGGAGATAAGTGTGTAAAGCATCTTATGTATGTGGATAATCTGGTTTTTTTCATCCCAAGTAGTCCTAGGTTCCAACAGCTGCTTACGGTTTGTTCAGATTACTAGCTGGAAAACGACATCCAATACAATTTTAAAACGAGTGTAGTGTTGATATGTGTTGATATGTCCTCATAACAGAGTTTGAACGGGGGCGTTAAAGACAAGGCCGGAGTACTTAACAGAGAAACACAGAGGATGTCACCAGTGTGGGCTGTAATATGAACTGAGATGTGGACTCCTTCCAATGTTTAAGTTATTCATATATATTGTTTGGTTGTGTTTTCTTGTGTTTTCCTTAGTGCAGTGCATAGCGTTTTAGTTCACCTTTTCTTGTGTTTATTTGACTGCCCATTTATGTATATGTAGATATATATATATGTTTATGTATATGTGTACAGGCGATGCGAGCGTATGTCACCTGGCTGTCAGGGGAGAGTGTTAGCCTTCTCTATGTTTCTTATTGTTGCGCACACAACAGTGACGGTATACGCTAGCACTCTAGTTGCCTGTTGTTATTTTCATGCCTGGACTTCTATTATAAGGAATAAATCTCTGCTACCTGCATCTGTTTCCTGATCCATCATTTATCCGTGACAGAGGATGAAGGCTCCAGCATAATATCATGGAAGAAGATAGAAGAGCAGAGCGCAAAAAGCAAACAAACAACGGGTGCGATTTATAAATTGGAACAATAATCGTAGACCTAGGAAAAGGGAGAATAGAAAGACCCTGCTCTGAAGTAGGAGCTGAAAGAGTCAGAACACGAGAAAAAAGGGTTATAGGAACGTTGTGTTCTAGGAACTGCAAAATTCCCTCCAGTCGGAAAGCGGCTAATTAGACACAGTAATAGTTACTGTGTCATCTACCCCTAGACAGATTTAATCTACACCAGCTTGCATCAGCAACTAATCATTTTTTTTCTTCCCCATTTTTTCCCCTTCCAATTGATTTTGTCCAATTCTTCCCATTATCCCTGCCACGTTGGCAACTCATGGTTCATCAACCACTAGTCGCCAAGCCGGCTGATTCTTTTCACACTGCTCAACCAACATGCAAGCCTTTAATCAGATCATGTGTGGGATGATGGAAACTCACTTACTAAACTTCCGCAATTGAATTTACAGGCACCCGATCTGGACAGAAGGAGTCGCTGGAGAACAACGTGGCAGGGTAGATCATCCGATTTATGAATTCCAAATCTCGGGCAGCACTATGCTAATTTGGGCTGCCTCCTGGGAGATCCGGGCAAAGTCGGAGAAGCCATAGTCAGGTTCAAACCATTAACTGTCATGACGTATTTTGTACTGCAAGGCAGCGACTTAGTACACTACACCATGTGGATCCCCTTGCCTGAGCAGCTATTCTGAAAGTGAAGCCACTGCAAGCGGTGTGATAGTAAATGTGTAATAAAATGGCTACATCTAGAATTATTTTCCTTCATTATTCCTGGCAAATGTACAATTACTGGATAATAAAAAACCTCAGGCTTCATTTGGCAGACAGCCCACCACGAACTAAGGGGAAGGCTGCACGTGTTTTTTTTATTTAAAAAGGTTGGTGAACATGTTTGCTCCGAGGCAGTAGTTTTTAGCAATAAATTGTCATTCTCTATAGAGATTGCTAACACATGTGACCGTCATCAAACGTCATCAAAACGCAAAGAATCAGGGGTACGTTTGGCCAGTTTATATGGGCTGGCATAGCAGGCTAGTGTTCTGGCATGAAAATAATGAAAACTTAGCGTGAAAAACAGAATCCTACAAAATGCAGCGGTCTAAAACAAACATTTTTGGACCATTTCGCCTAAAACTAAATCCTAATGCAAAAACGAGATATGACGAGAAAATAAAGAGAATGAAAGGACTGGATCCTTAATAGCGACTGGTCAAGGGCCGGCGGGACGTCAACATGTTGGCTGTTGCCCAACTTCCAGTACCCATATATACAACTACATGATATTAAGTGCTAGTCAGGGTTCGAATTACTTGGGAGCTCACATGAAAGCAGTAAAATCATACACCTGTGAGGGTCTCTAAAAATCATCAGCACCATTATTTAGATCACAAAAAATTCATTTTTTCCTTTAATATATATCACGACATTTATGTTAATAAACAGCCTAAAAGAAACATGTTTTCCGAAATAATGCAATAGGTCTATGCTACTGCTAGGCGCATATTGCGCGATGGGTGTGTTTTTGATCAACCATACATCAGTTGCTCAAGTCAAATGTTATTTAAATACCAAAGGATACCAAACCACTTAGAAGAGCACATTCTTTGCCATGAGGACAGCAAAATCATACACTCAGTATAGCAACAGGGTGATTTAAGGTGGTTTGTTATTATTGTTGATTCTCTACTCCTGTATTAATAAACATTGAACTCAAATGAATGATGTCCAATGTTAGGCTATTTATTTATCCACACATGCCGTGCCTACTTAGGCAACTTTTTTAAGAGACCCCCACAAAGATGAAATCATTATTCGAACCCTGGTGTTAGTGCATACACACACACAATGTTTTCAGTAACTTCAAGTCGCTGCAGCAGGCAGGCCAAGGTTTTTTGTTATGGATGGGTCCAGGACCTGGAGATTGTAAATGTGGGGAAGAAAACTGTTGTCCGTTCAAAGGAATGCTAATGTTTTAAGCACCACACTCCTCGCTCTCTCATCTATCTGCATGCATTCAGAATTCAACAAACCAACCTAACTTACTAAGACAAACACATAATGTATTCAAAACTTTGACTCGTTTACTGGTCTTACTAAATTCACTTTCTAGTAGAACACTGTTGGAGCTACTGGTACATGAGCCTGTTAAATAAAAAGATATTTAAGACTTGAATTAAAAGACAGTTAGCATGGGATCCTTAAGTTTGTGCCGCGGATTCCCAAAATGCTTTGAGGGAATATGTCATGATGATGACACATTAGCATTCTTTATTACCAAGTGAGCAGTGGAGGTCGATCAACCTTAATTGAGGAGGATGTGCTCATCCTACTGTCTGGACTGGAGTAAATGAAATGGCGTTAAACGCATTAAACCCAGTGTGGCTCATATTGTCAGCTACAGGTTTTAGCTAGTCAGCTCCCTAACCGGAATGAAAGTCTGTTGGGATTTTTCAATATTTGAGCCATGTAAATAATGGCTATAATTATATTTCATTGAATTGATGTGTTTTCAGGCATTTCCCGAAAGAAACTGGCTTTACAACTTCTTTTCCCCATATTAATTCATCAGGCTTATTAGCTAATTATATCATGGCCTGGTAAGAGGCAAACTGGTTCCCAATTTAAAGAAAAACAAAAAACATCATACTGTACAATTGACTATCCATGGAATAGGTTTGACACCTGTGCTAACCTTCTCCTGCTCCGCAAATAATACTCCACGCAGACAGGAAAATAACAAATACTTCATATGGCTCCATTTATAGTTTTAAAGCACAAATTACCATAACAAACATTTCATTTACATTTTTGACTATGTAAGCTGTTATGTAAAATTAATGTAGATTAGGAAAGATATCATCTTAAAAACACACTGCACCAAGACAATTTAATCAAGCTTGTCTCCTTGCTCTATTAGAGGATGTAGAGGGTGGGAAAAAGCTCAGAAATGTTACCCGTTATGACAGACAAAACACTGAAAAGGGTACCTCTTAAAATGACTGCTCAGACAAAGATAATCCATTGACTTCAGTTTATTGCACACAAAGAAAATCTGGGAATAGCTTTGACAGCAATTGCAAACTCATTCTGGAGCACCTAATAACAACTAAATGTCTGGTCTTTATAGGTCTTTGGACCTTTCTTCCAAGTTGGTCTGTCGTCAAGCAGAAAGACACAAACTCCTGAATGGATGCTACTGTAACCTAAACATGAACAAGAGATCCTGTACAATGCTGCAGATAGGAATTTAAACTGTTAACATCAATTGGTCATACTTATCCAGTTTTGCCAATCTTCATAATAGTTAAGAACACAACATTAAATTAGAATGCATCTACTCTTCATATTGAATGTACCTGAAGTCCATAGTCTTTACTTGTCTGTGTAGATGTTGACTTGTTTAATCAAACAGTCCTACTTTTGGGACTGAAAAACAGCCTGGGACAATGAAATGCAGACTGAGCCATGACCTGTGTACAGTTCCCAAATACAAATTAACACAACATGCACTATATAATACTAAACTATGATGCAGTGCTATCATTGGCTGATAACAAATCCAGCTTACAAACGCTGTAAAAACTATATTTTGTGATATTTGATGTACAGCTCTGGAAAGAATTAAGAGACCACAGCAAAGGTTTCTTAAATCAACCCTATTGAAAACCTCTGGAATGTGATCAAGAAGAAGACGGATGGTCACAAGCCATCACACAAAGCAGAGTTACTTTAATTATTGCACCAGGAGCATAAAGTCACATATCATCAATGTGGAAGACTGGTGGAGAGCATGCTAAGTAAAATGCAATTAGTTGAGGCGTAATAAACTAGGTTAGTAAGGTTAAGGTTAGGGTGAGGTGAGGTTAAGGTTAGAGTACGGTTAAGGTAAACTGACTTTTTTTACGTTTCATAACCGTATGAGGCTTTACGTTTTCCTGACTCCGGGAACATACACGTGTGAATGTTTTGTTTTGTGCCTGTAAACTTATACTCTATTATGCAGAGTTGCATTGCTGCACCTGTCAGTCTCGGCCCTGGTCCCTGTCACAGCAGCCTCCATCTCTTTTTCTGTCTCCTCTTTCCCTGTGGCTGCCTTCATATGCAGGACAGAAAATAAAAGACACTGTAGTGCATTTCTTATTTCAGGCTATGTTGTGCGTATATTGATTAGTGCCCCTTTCTCTGGGGCATTATTTCTTCTTCACTTTAAAAATATATATTTCAGAATACAACTAGTATTCTGTACCACATTTATTGGCTATCTGTAATACCAAATCTATAAACTCTTTTTAAATTGAAAACATAGTTTGGAAATTAGAATCTGGAAATTATATTCTAACATTCACGTTTAAGGTTAGCCATATGGTTACTGAGGTTAAGGTTAGGATTAAGGTTAGGGTTAACATTACAAAAAAATATCATGTCAAACATGTCTGCATCACGCTGGAATGGAGAACAAAACACACACAAAGCTTCCATCTGGATTGGAACTCAAAACTCCAGCCTGAAAGTCGCATATTTATATGCCTGTCCACCATCCCCGTCCTCCACCCTACCAAAAACTATGGTATTTACATACTACTCTTTGGAGAAGAAACAATAATAACATAGAAAGAGCTCAATGTGCCTCGGTTTCACTTGTTAAATTAAAAATACACTTCTGATGCCAGCACGCTACAAGCAAATGGACAAGCACTCCCACAAGCGAGACACTTGGGGCTAATTTAGCAGGGGTATGTGAATGTACGGCTATGTAGGAAGTACAGCCATTATTATAATAATGTCTATGCGCACCAGCTGTGGAGGAAAAGTACAGTTTTTTATTAAAAAAATTGTGATTTTGCATATTTTCATCCCTTCCCAATTCCCTTTCTTACCTGCCTTGTTGGCAGCTCCACAACACCAACATATATGTCATCCAACCACATGTTGAAAAGTGCACTCTTTTTGTATGGTGCCGGGGAAAAAGTGGACGTTACTCAGACCAGGCGTTCTGGAAATCGCCTAATATTTCTCATGGCCAGGGTGGTGGAAGTTAAAATCACCAATATAGAACTCTTTAAGATACTTTAGCAAGAAATAGACACTCAAATTCTCTATTCCACAATGATATGTTTTCAACCACGCAGGTACATTTACCAGTTAGAAGTCCAGCAAAGCTCTGAGGAAACATACAGACACATAAAGGTTTATACAGGAAAATAGGGGTGTGGTAAACAGCTGGGAAAGCTATCGCCTTTGAACAGCCCCCACTCCAAATTTTGCCCAGTTCTATCTGTGTGGTTTCACCCCCCCGGAAACCAAGATTTGCCCTGATCTGTCTGTTCCCTGAAAGGTAATTTACAATCTCCAATCAGCAGCTCTGTCCTGCCACCTTAAGGGTTTTATGACCCCCAACTTGTGTATACACAGACCCAAAGTATGCATTCCTTTCCTTCATCTGGTCAGCCAGTACCTTACTATTTGTTATCACAATGCTTTGACCAACAATGACTATCCTTATTATTAACATAGGTTAATAATATACCAGTCTGACCAAGTAAGAGACAACCTTGATGATGGAGAAAAACACAGGCCTAACAAACAGGCCATACTGAGCTTTCAGAATCACACATTATGGAGAAATAAAAGTTTTAGCACTATAAACAAAATAATACTGTTAGATTTCATGGTATGGAAAATCACACCGACTATTGCTCAGGCCAATAGGGGATAGACAAATATTTTATATTGGCTGCAGTGTGTAAGAAGTTGAGCGTGTATGATTTGAAAACAGAACATAATCAAACGAGGTGGCAAATAATATTTGCTAAGGTATTATATGGGTAAATATTCTGAATTAAGGTCTCTGAAAATATCAAAATATGTGTTTAGAAAAGGGATTTTCTATAATAATCCATTGGCAAATTCAACTTGGAAGCATATACATTGAGTATGCCACATGGTGCCAGTGACGAAATATCTCCCATTACTCTCAGAGTAATAGCTCAGAAATGTATTAATTTTAATTTTAATTTGCTAACCGAATTTCCCACCCTCACGTTTTTTCTTTTAAAGTCTGAATGGAAGACCAAACCAAACCTGAATTTATATAGCCTTGTATGATTTTTAATTTGGAAATGTGTAAAAATATCCCATCCGCTTTAAGCTTGTTGAAGTAAGAGAACATCCTTTCATTAGAATTATTCAGTGATTTCAAATTCCAAGACAAAAATGTATTGAAGTGGGCCCTCCTGTTCCAAAGTAGTGTGAAAAAAGTGGTGTTTAAAAAAGGACAAACACATGCTGTTCAGATTTATTTTTCCTACAATGGGAACTTGAGTTTGCCCCTTTGTATCTAGTCACCTTCCTTATGTAGAGGAATTAAATATTTTGTTACTCTAAATTTTTTCACACCTTTCTCAGCAGAGCTCTCAGAAGAAACATGAAGCTTGAGCTGCTGCTGATGACTGTAGCAGCCTTGGTTACCAATTTGTCTGAGGGACGACTGGTCTCCAAATGTGAGCTGGAGACCAAACTGACAGAAGCTGCTAATCAATTCAACTTGACAGAGAAAATCTTGACAAATGGCATTCAACTGAATGAACTCTTGGCCAAACGTAAGTTGTGAATTTTATGTAGGCATATTGCATTTGTGTAGGTATTCAGAGAGTACTTCAAGGAAATATGCACCATTAAACCTACGTATGTAAACCTACGTATGATGTCAACAACAAGCACAAAACAAGTTATATTTAAATGGTCCTTATTATTATGAAAGAACAAAGAACATTAATTCTAACTTCTACATTTTGATTAAAGGGAAGTTCTGTGTTTGACAAAATATTGCTAGATGGTTAAGTACTACTTATGGGCCTGGAGAAAATGCATTTACAATTGTATGCAAAGAATGAGCACCCATGAAATAAATTATGTCACACTGAATCTTTCTGTGAGCAGAAGTTGACCAGATTTCTACAAGGTACATATTAAAACATGCCTACTTTCTGCAACATTTAATACAGGATTATGATTCATTTTCATATATTATAGATTTAAAATAATAAACTAAATTCAACAATAAATTCAAATGCAATGCTTCAGGCTCATTTTGGACCATGGATACACACAGCAAGTGTGGTTTAACTTGACCATACCCCTTAGTATTCTCTTCTAGGTAATTAGCCTACATTTCTTGCATAATCCTAACTTCTGACATTTTTGGAAGTTTCAAGAAATGTTTTCCAAAGCCTCACATGTCATTGTTAACATAAAAAATTACGTAATACTTAATTTGACTCTCTTGCTTGCATTATTTTAAATATATAGGGGCTGATAATTTGGAGCTAAGTCTGTTATAATGTGCAGCTTCCCATATAGCTGGCACAGTAACACAAATTTTTTATTTGTCATAAGGAAAATCTGCATACGTGTATGAGGTATGAAATCTGCGTATGTGTATGAAGTATGAAAATATACGTGTTGCCTTTCCATAAGGGTGGATCTTGTAGTGATATTGACAAAAAAACACAAATTTCAAGAGTTCCCTGTCTAACTAAGATTCTGGAGACATTGGTGAATATGCAGCTTTGTTTGTATTTAGCTGAGAAATGTATCTTGGATTTATATCAATCCGGGTTCAGACCAGGACATATTTATATCAACCACAGTAGTTGTAAAGGATGTTGTCAATTCTTTGGATACTGAGATGTGCTGCCTTGTTAATTGACATGTCGAAGGCCTTTGATACTGTTGACCAGGGGATATTGTTTAGGAAGATTTCCTCAATTAACTTTGAGGCATATTCTTGGTTTTGTGATTAAATTAAAGACCAAACTCAGGCTATTGTGTTTGATGCAGTTAGGTCTGATTTTCATAAAGAAAAGGTGTTAAAAAAATAAAAAAAGGTGTTCCACAAGGATCAATTTTAGGACCTGTTCTTTTTACTATTTAAATAAATGATAATGGTTTATGTTTTAAAGACTGTGCTCTCCATTTGTATGACACAATTATCTGTGCTACTGCTCGGACTATTGATAGCAGTGTCAAGGTTGCAGATGTCATGGCTGTTCACGTCACCCTTGCGAGTTTAAAACTTTTTCTAAATTCTGGGAAAACATCCCGTAAAACAATTTCTCCTGGTATGGATTTTTAATCCATTAATGGTCCTGTGATTGAACAAGTTCCTGTATACAAATACCTTGGTATTTAGATAGACAGTGATTGATGTTTTAAAAAGATGTAACAGAGCTTGTTAAGAAGCTTACATGTAAAATGTTTTGGTAATGCTTTAGATTACATTCCGGAAAGTACTGAGTAAGTATACCGAATTTACAGCGTGCCTATCAGTAATTATAGTGTACCTATAAAGTACGTATGTGTAATTATAAGGGAAAGATTAATACTATTTGGGGAATAAAGGAAATACAACCAGGAAAAATACAAATAATATATGCAGGTAGTATTTTATAACTAAGGGCTACCTATTTTAATATTACATGTTATATATGACCTACTATGTTAAAAAACATGGAAATTACTAATAATTTATAAAGGCTACAGTAATTAATTCCTAACTTTGTGCTAACTATTCAAATATTACATGATATGGCCTAGGCTTCATGCAAAACAACAATCTTATTTTTGAGAGCAAATTAAAGTGGCATTTGTTACCCCCTTGTTTCAAGATACCATACTTACTCTGTAACAAGGGGGTAAGAAGTGCAACTTTAATTTACAGCCCACATATCTTGTACTTACTCCGTACCTACATAAAACAAGGGGGTAACAAGTGCCACTTTAATTTACGGCCTGCAAATGTTGTACTTACTCTGTACCTACATGAAACAAGGGGGTAACAAGTGCCACTTTAATTTACGGCCCGCAAATGTTGTACTTACTCTGTACCTACATGAAACAAGGGGGTAACAGGTGCCATTTTAATTTATGGCCCGCAGATGTTGTACTTACTCTGTAACTACGTGAAACCAGGGGGTAACAAGTGCCACTTTAATTTACAGCTCGCAGATACCGTACTGACTCTGGAACTACGTGAAACAAGGGGGTAACAGGTGCCACTTTAATTTACGGCCTGCATATGTTGTAATTTCTCTGTAACTATGTGAAACAAGGGGGTAACAAGTGCCACTTTAATTTACGGCCTACATATGGTGTACTTACTCTGTACCTACTTGAAACAAGGGGGTAACAAGTGCCGCTTTAATTTACGGCCTGCAGATGTTGTACTTACTCTGTAACTACATGAAACAAGGGGGTAACAGGCAATTCACATAAACTCTTACACATTAATAAACTTCAACCCTTTAAAAGAAAACAGTGGTTGCCCATATCATTTTCAATGTTTAGTTAGTCTTGGCTAAAATTAACTACAGAGGACAGTGGATGGATGTTTAAAGAAACCAAACAATGATAATAATTCCTTTAAGCCCATTGACTGCTTTCATGTAAAGGAACTAATACGTTGTGAAACATATGGAGGACCAAATCTGCCAAAATAAGAAATAAATAAATAAATGAATATATGAGTCAATAAAAATATTTATACATAAAAATGTACATAAAAATATACAAATATAAAATTATACATTTTAATCAATATTATTTCCCTATTTATTTATTTCTGTGATAATTTATTTCTGTATTTATTTATTTTTATATTAATTTATTTCCATATTCTTTTATTTCTGTATTTATATATTTCCGTATATATCTATTTCCGTATTTCTACATCCTTAAGCTAATGAGAGGTCGGGACTTAATCATTCAGTGACAGCAAGCAAGCCAAGAGCGGGAGAAAGAAACCACGGTCTGTAATAGAAACAGATTGTGGACGTGAAAAACGCAGCTGGGGAGGAACCCTAGGGTACAACACGGGGTTGGTTTGTAGGATAAATGATTATTTCTCCAACCACAAAAACAGATAGACTGTCACAAACATAAAATCCAACTAACTGTGCCGTTTTTTTGGGGCTTCGGTGTCACCTGTTGTGCTCCGTTAACTACCGTAGCTGCTCTCTCACTCCGGCGAACTTAGTTTCTGTGTGTGTGTGGGTGACTTGGTGTGTTTGTGTGATTGTGTTTTCACGACAACGGAACATTGCACTGGCGCTTCTATTCTTTGATGAAATGGATAGGCTACCACAAGAAGGGTGTCCGACTGCTCCGGCATTAATGGAATCGCATATCGAAAAATTAAGGCAATGATCACACTTCATCCAATTTCCTTCACTGCAGGGGCAACTTCTGTGTCGTTAGATCTTGGTTACTGCAATTAACTTTCAGCCAGACCCTCCACGTGAAAAAGTTAATAATCAAATAATAATCAAAGCTAGTATTTTCACCTAAGTCAGCCAAGACTCAAATCTCTGGCAAGAGACTGTATGAAGCCTACTAACGTAGTAATCTAGGCATGTAAAATCGATCTTCACGCTCTGATACCGATCAACCAATGGGAAAAAGGTGACATGCTTTGACAGACTCCTCATTAGCTTAAGGATCTGGAAATACAGAAATAAATATATACGGAAATAAATAAATACAGAAATAAAACAATATGGAAATAAATTAATATAAAAATGTATAAAAACTGAAATAAATGATCACAAAAATAAATAAATAGGGATATAATATTGATTAATAAATGTATATTTTTATGTTTTTATGTATATTTTTATGTATAAATATTTTTATTGATGCATATATTTATTTATTTATTTATTATTTTGGCAGACTTGGTCCTCCATAGAAACAAAGCTTCCCCTACAATTATGGCATTGTTAGAATCATATTAAAAGTATTATATATAAATAACATTTGTGTGTATTTTTCTCTTCCCTTTCTGCTTTCACTGAAACTTGGTTGGTCCAGTTATCTGCAGTTTGGATGTAAAGTCTGGCTTAAACACCAGCCTGGTGACCAACCTGCAAATACCCTTTAGTTTAAGAACATTCTGGCACAACAGTCCAGCAATAGATACTAGAGTAAAGTTAGAAGGATTACATTCAGAGGGACTAAAGAACAAGTCTAGATCTACAGGGAGGCCCTTGGTAGTGAATTCAAATCCTACCGGGAAGCTTGAGGAAGTGAGACCACATAACACCAGGATGCCAGAGGAAGTGAGACCAAAACGTCTAGTTAGAGATGTTGAGGCAAAAAAAGGTGGATTCCAACCATTGGACGGAAAGAAGCCTAAACCTACAGTGATGCCAGAGGAAGTGAGACCAAA
>JACXGM010002935.1:26908-38989 GCA_016801145.1 Umbra pygmaea | reverse complement strand
TGTGTAGGGCAGACCCTCTGGGACACACAAACACACACACACACACAACTGCTCCCATAGCTTCTTTGGTTCTGTCTTGGTCCCTACGGAGAACTCCTGTGTTTCTTTCTCCCTTGCAGGGTGTTTGGACATTCTGTGTGTGTGTGCGTCCTACTTTCAGATCCCTTGCTGTGTTAGGAACATGGAGGGGCGCAGATGGTGACTCATTTGTGTAAGCGTTTTCATTTTTGCAGGGAGTGATGTAGTTTAGGTGTTTCTAGCAGAGGTTGAACCCTGCTCAGGTAGCGGTGTCAGTGTCCCTTTTTACCAACACCAAAAGCCGGTTGGTCACATTGGCACAGCCCCCTAGTCCGTAGCCATGCCCAGCAGACCAGCATGTTGACTGGATTGTATCCAGGTTTACACCTACTTTGGAAGACACCACTAACATCTTTACACTCTGCTCTATTGTTTATGGAGGGATTGATTTTCCTTTTCTATTTCCACTGAGAAAAATAATTAGAGACTATTCAATGACTTTTCATCTTCGATTGTTTAGAGGGATTCCTTCTACAATTGTTGTGACAGCAACAACTTCATTTAAATAGCATTCTTATAATACAGAATATTAATATTAACTTTTGTGTGGACATTTGCAATGAGAATGTGTTGCGTGCACCATGCTCTGTGATGTATTCAAAACATGCACACACTTATTTTTCCCTGTCGTAATATTTTTTGTTGCTTTAGGATAACCGGGATAGATTTTTGCCTAGCTTGTTTGTTTAGTTAGTATATATTTAGTTTTGTTCAGCATGTATAATCCAGGATTTTTTAACACCAAAAGCTAGCAACTGTAGTTAAATGTCCAATTCTGTAGCAGTTCTCCTCCTGCAAGCTTCTGTCATGTATTCTGCTTAATCAAGGAGCCCTTGTTGAGAGAACTTGGTGACGGACAGGCAGACTAGTTTTCTTTATTTTTTGTATGATTACATTTCTCAATCTATTTGTGTCACCGCCTCTCCTTTCTAAAAATTGTGTCAACTATCGGAACCATCCTTTGGCTACATCACTACTTGTGTCTACAATTCACACTTATCCACACATCATCTTCAGACCTCATTGTATTTTTAATTCTTATCTCACCTTTATTTTACCAGGCAAGATGATAGCAAATTATTCTGATTTGCAATAGCAACTTGGCCAAAACAACGCATGGCAGTGCAAAGATGAAAAGTTTGCACACAGAATACACCAACAATTCTCTAAAGAAGCTATATATAACAGGTGCAATTGAGACCGGTCAAATTAAAATATTGTGTGAATAAAGTCACCATAGTTGTGCTACAGGTACAGAGCTAAAATAAACTGCATGAAGTGTTTCATGTATACAGAATAAACAGATGTGGTGCATAGATGAGTATTCACCATAATATGAGGTAAGTATAATCATGAGCGATGAGATAAAGTGCTTAGCAAGTACAGTGATCAGCCCAAACAGTTGTTCTTTAAAGGCATTAGGAGGGAAGCTAGAAACAGCAGGTAGTATCTGTGCGAGAAGTGGACTGTTACATTTTCACCAATATTCACAGTCACAGTTCTTCATTTGGCGAATATGTAAACCTCCCACATATGTACCACCAAGGCTTCTGTATTGAACAAGAAGTGTGATAAGTATCAGACTGCTTGGCAACATGTGTTTGGATGAAGCAATATTCAATATTCAACCATAGCACACCTGCAGACCGTATCTGACAAGAAGGGTAGTTGGATATAACAAAAAAATGGGGGTGGAAATGGGGTGGAAAATAAATTATATATATTTACATTTATATATTTACATTTAAGTCAGTTAGCAGACTCTCTGGGACTTACAGTGTAAGTACAGGGACATCCCCCTGGAGCACCTTCGGGTAAAGTGCCTTGCTCAAGGGCACGACGACATTTGGCACAGTCGGGAATCGTACCTGTAATATTCTTACTCCAAGTCTTTGGTTGTTGCAACTTTATGCAATCCATGCATCTATATTATTTCCTTTTGGCAAAAACAGTTTGGATAGATTTACATGAGATCCTTGCCGTTCTAGCAGTATATAACATGACGGGTTTCGCACATGTTTACAATATGTAATTAACCGATGTATGTGACGTGCGCGAAAAGGTCCCGGTACCGGGTACCCTCGGGATGAAGAGGTTAACCACTGAGCAGTCTGTCCCCACAGTACCAGTCAGAAGTTTGGACATGTGAATAGGTGTGTCCAAGATTTTGACAAGTACTGTATATCCAATTCAATTCTTACAGGACAATTCCACAGTAAATCCGTTTCTTACTATAGTATTTACAAATGTTACCATAGATCATTTGTTATATATAATAGTCTGCCTGCCATTACATTGGAGAACAACCGAGAGTACATTTGGGCTGCTTCTCTATCAGTCTGCACTTGAAATGCCACAAAGGCCAGTGGATCAAGCATGGCTATGGGTTCTCCCACGACTCTCTCTGGACCTCCTGCACCAGGCAGCACAAATTGGCATAGGGCTGCCTGGATTTAGGTTAGAGAAGTCAGATTATCTATTCTACCATGTGCTCTCCTGCGACTTCTTGTGTTCAGATCGGGTGCCTGAAAATTTAACTGCGGAAGTACAGTTGGTGAACGTAATCATCCCGTGCATGATCTGACTAAAGACTTCTGTGTTGGATTAGCAGTGTGAAAAAAATGTGGTTGGATTGACCATGTGGGCACCCCTCACCATCCCGTATCTGTCCAAGGAGTTGCGGAGCAGCTGACAAGGCAATGTTAGTGGGAATCGTTAGGGGAGAAAAAATAATACCAGAATACCCGGAATTCAACTTTGATCAAGTGTTACTAATGTGGGTCTGGAATGAAAGTGAACAGTCTAACCAGACACCTAGGTATCTGTAGGTGTATGCATATTCTAGTATAGACACATCTAGAGTAGGGCTGAGTGATAAGGCCCGAAATTAATATCTAAAAATTTTTTGTAGCTTCTAACGACTCCAGAGCCAGCCCACCTATAGGCAAGAACCATTCACATGGCAACACTATATCATGCCAGCAAAACAAACTTGGATTTGTCTTTTCAAAATAATATCAAAATAATAGCGCTTGTTTTAATTCATTACAATAATCAGTGTGAATTCATTATAGAGCTAGTGAATTGTAACCAAATGCAATTGTATTGTGTGTAATAAAACAACTAATGTATGTGATAGCAAAAAACATTTTACATGTTTTCAACTTTTTATTAAAAACAGTAACCAATACACACAATTTTATTGAAAATATTTTCAGTGTCTCATGTGAAAACATGATTACATTTGAACAACATTCACTAGAGTCTGTTTTATCCAACAATAGACACATTTTAGCAACACTTGAACATGGACCTACTACCTATCTATGCAATTAATTAACAATGATTATTGTAATGAATTACGAGTGCTGTTATTTAGAGAAAAAAATCTGAGTTTGTGCACTTATATACTGTTGGCAGGCGAACGGTTCTTGCCTATAGGTGGATCGGCTCTGGAATTGTTAGAAGCTACAAAATATATTGAGATTTCATATCGCCCAGCCCTACTCTAGAGTGGTGTGGCTAGTCAGGCAAGTAGGTATGGGTAGTGTTTGGTTGAAAAAGGAGTGTTGTATGGCATTTAAGCTCTTTTGGATGTTTGTTAACACAGAGTTCAATGTAGGGACGGATGTGTATAGAATGTGGTCATCTGTATAGAGGTGGATCAGAGAGTCACCAGCAGGAAGAGCAATATCATTGATATACACAGAGAATAGTGTCGGCCCAAGAATTGAACCCCATGGGTCCAGATAACATACCCTCAGAATTAATAATTTGGAACCTATCAGAGAAATAGTTGGTGAACCAATCAAGGCAGTCAATCAAGATACATAGGTCTAAGTCTCAAGTCAATAAGGATGTGATGATGGACAGAGTCGAAAGCCTTGGCCAGGTCGACAAAGACTGCTACACAGTATTGTCTCATCAATGGCAGTTGTAATATAATTTAAGACCTTGAGCGTAGCAGATGTGCAACCGTGACCAGCTCAGAATCTGGATTGCATAGCAGAGAGTGTGCTGTGGGATTTGAAATGTTTGGCAAATTGATTGTTAATCTGGCTTTCGAAGACTTTATAAATACAGGGCAAGATAGATATGGGTCTGTAACAGTTAGGATCAAGGGTGGCCCCCTCTTTGAAAAGGGGAATGACCAGGATTGAGCCCAATCTTTAGACATCTCTAGATACTAGAGTGAGGATAAACAGGCTAGTAATAGGAATTGTAATGATTTTACAGAAAGTTTTAGGAAGAACAGGTCCAGTTTATCTAGCCATTTTCAAACTATAGCAGTTTTATCATTGCTGATAGTGTTACCGAGCAGTAGAGCATTAGGCAGCTGGGAGGAGGTGTTGTTCTCTATGGACTTCAGTGTCCCAGTACTTATAGAGTTGGTGCAACAGGCTGCAAAGTTTTGTTTAAAGAAGCTAGTCTTCGCTTTCCTGACTGACTAACTCTGAGGCTAAAGCAGTATCCCACAGTGTGGAAAATTAGCTAGAATGTTGAGCGTGTCCCAGTTTAGGTCACCTAACAATAAGAACTAGGAGGGTAAGCGGGGGATGATCAATTCACATAGAGTATCTAAGGCACAGCTGGGGGCTGAAGGGGTTCAGGCAACAACGGTAAAGTACTTTTTCTGGAGAAATTGATTTTAAAGAATAGTAGTTCAAACTGTTTGGGCACAGACTTCGATAGGATAACAGAGCTCTGTAAGCTGTATATATATGAATATTTGCTGGATTTTATAAGCCCGGTTTCGTACACAGCTAGGATGTCAAGGTGGGCTGAGTGTGCTAGAGCAGTGAATAAAACTATTTTTGGAAGCAGGTTTCTGATGTTTATATGCATTAAACCAAGGCTTTTACGGTTACAGAAGTAATTGATTGAGAATACCTGAGGAGTTGGGGTGTCAGTGGGGGCTATAGGACCTGGGTTTAACTCTACATCCCCTGAGGAGAAGAGGAGAAGTAGGATGAGTGAACGGCTAATGGTTTTAAGCACTGGACTTTTAGTGTGTTTGGGAAAGTGAAAAAGTGGAGAGGATTTTGTTGTAGTAAAGATTTGTATAGATTTAGACCCCTAAGGACAGACCGGGTTGGCATAATTAGCTGGAGAGACCAGATGAGGTCCTGGACAAAATTGGGGGAGGAACCATGAAACTGTGGCATGGTGAATAAGAGATCTATAGTAAGAAAATGCAATAAAAGGAGGCATAGTGACAACATTATAAATGCAGTAAGCATTTATGGGTAATGGCAGTGACTGGTCAGAGAGTTAGTAAATTCGAAGCAGAGGCCTAGCAGATAGCTAGACAGCAATGGTACAATGCTATAGACATCGGCCTCCTGAGACGGTGCGATGGTCGGTGGTAAGCAGCTAGTCCGGAGTTGTTTGAAAGGTAGAGGTCCAGAAAGCCGTCGCATGGACACTGGGTAAAGATCACCTGCTAAGCAGATAGCACCATTTATGCTAGCAGTCCAGGGCTAGTTAATTAGTTAGTTAACCATTATTTTACCAGGCAAGTTGACTGAGAACATTTTCTCATTTGCAGCAACGGCTTCGGGGAGATGGGGGGGAGCAGGGAATGAGAGAATGAATGAAGCTGGGGAAAATTAAGTTGCCATGATGGTATTAAGGCCAGATTGGAAATTTGTCCAGGAAACCGTGATTAACATCTCTTCTCCTACAAATAATGCCATGGGATCTTAAGTCACCACAGAGAGTCAGGACACCAGTTTAATATCCCAATCGAAAGATGGAGACCTACGCAGGGCAGATGTCCTCATCACGGCCCTGGAGCATTAGGAATTATCTTTAGACCAGAGGGAAGAGTGCCCCCTACTGGCCCTCCAACACCACTACCAGCAACATTCTTCTCCCATCGAGGGACTAACCAGGCCCGACGCTGCTTAGCTTGAGAAGCAAACCAGCAATGCAATACAGGGCCCTATGCTGCTGGCCACCAAGGGCTAGCTGGTGGGAAGCCCAATGTAGTAGGGCAACATCGGAGGAACACGTCGGCAGGCAACCCATAATGGAACCGTAATGATCCGTGTCATCAGCAAAGGATCCTTTGGAGATAACTCCCAGTTTCCTGACGACAGAAGCTAAGTCCGCCTTGAGGCTGAGGGGTTAGCTTTGCTTATTATTATTATTATTATCTATCAATGCTGTTAGCTCAGCTATCAATGGTGTTTAGCTGATGTCAGATAGTCTGTACTGTTGCAGCTAGTTAGCTGTAATGTTCCAGAGGGTGAGATGGAATGTGTAATCCATTAGCTAGTTCAATGAGCACTGAATTATGGTATGCAGCGCAGGCTGTCTCGCTTTCATTGTGCAGGTTGTATGCCGGCCATTGCGGGCTAAGGACGAGTGTAGGTGGCCAATACAGTAGTAAGTAGCTAACAGTAGCCAGCTACTTACTTCTAACAATAGCTGATCAGCTAGCCAGATAGGATCCAGGTAAAGCAAAAGATGGATTGATTTCCGATGGGTAATGTGAAAAACCGGAGAGTATGCATAGAACATAGAGAGGTACGCAATGAAAATAAAATGTAACACGCAAACAAGTAAAAATAGAGAAAACAACAAAACAGGGACTATATACACTGGATGGGACGTAAACACTTCTTGCTCCCTACGCCATCTTGGATGAATCTATCTCTAACTCTTTTTATTCATGTGTTTAATGGAAGAGTACACGCAAAGAAAAATGTACAGAAATTTTTTTAAAATGGGAATAATCAACTTCTCAACTCCACTCAGGGGTAGGAAAAATTAGATCAGGAAGTTAATTGAACTCCTCCACTGAAACAAGCTGTAGTTCAAAAAAATATGACCAGTGATGAAAAATACTTCACTGGTCACTTTGTTGGTCAATTACCGTGGCCGTTTTGGAAGTAAAACAGGCATTGAAATGTTTTTTCAGAGTTTGACAGGTGGGCAACATGACCAGCATGACAGCTTGGGAGTGTTTAGGGCTCTGGAGGGATCCATTTATGATGAAGTGTGGTTTATCTAAATAAAACAATCATATTGTAAAATCTATCCTAGTACCACACAAACTCACATACAAGAATTGTATTACTGCTAATAATGCCTGACACACACATTCTTTTACTAACAAAAACACAGGGGCTTCTATAGGGGTTCAGTTTGAATGGATACTGAATTAGAAACACATTCCTGTGTCACACACAGGCCTCTGCACATAATGTATTTCTGTATAAAACAGCACTAGGCACCACACATAGAGTATTCTTTCATAGTTGCCCTGTGCTGCTGTGTGAAGCTAGTTGTCAGTGCTAACTTGGTTGGTTCTGATACCAACATTTTTGATAGCGATACTTGCTTTGGTCCCTGATTAATCAGAACACCCAATTGGTTTGGTGAGTTTATTAAGCCTTGAACTTCATAGACAGGTGCATCCAATCATGAGAAAAGGTATTCAAGGTGGCCAATTGCAAGTTGTTGTTCTCTTTGACTCTACTCTGAAGAGTGGCAACAAGGGGGCCTCAAAATAACTCTCAAACGAATTGAAAACAAAGATTGTTCAACATTATGGTTTAGGGGAAGGCTACAAAAAGCTATTGCTGAGATTTAAGCTGTCAGTGTCCACTGTGAGGAACATGGTGAGGAAATGGAAGACCACAGGCACAGTTCTTGTTAAGGGCAAAACTTGCATGATAAGTAAAATATCAGAGAGGCACAGGTGAAGGATTGTGAGAACAGTCAAAAACAGACCACCTCCAAAGACCTACAACATCATCTTGATGGTGTCACTGTGCATGGTTCAACAATTCAGTGCACTTTGCACAAGGAGAAGCTGTACAAGAAGCTGATGCTGAAGAAGACTTTTCTGCACGCTTGAGTTGTGCAAATGCACTTTTGGACAAGCCAGCTTAATTTTGGATGGAGTTATTTGGTCATAACAAGGGGCATTATGCATGGCGGCAAAAGAACACAGCTTTCCAAGACAAACACTTGCTGCCCACAGTAAAATTTGGTGGAGGTTCCATCATGCTGTGGGGCTGTGTGACCAGTGCCGGTACTGGGAATCTTGTTCAAGTTAAGGGTCTCATGGATTCCACTCAATGTCAGCAGATACTTGAGAATAATGTAGAGCAAATCAGTCACAAATTTGAAGTTACGCCTGGGCTGGATATTTCAACAAGACAATGACCCAAAACACTGCTCAAATTCTACTCTGGCATTCATGCAGAGAAACTACTGTGTCCTTCAGTTATTTGATAGATCAAAATGAAATTGCTGATCCAAACACAAAATTATTCATAAATGAAAAACATGGAAATTGTTAAACTTTCCTCAAATAAAGACTGGGGCCTTTATTTACCTCTACTGCAGAAGGCAACCGGCTTTTATTTGAAGCAGGCTTTTGTTAGAGGCAGGCCTTTATTTCTAATTCCTCTGTTTATTTTTTATTTATTTATTTAACCTTTATTTAACCAGGTGGGCACGGTGAGAACAATTTCTCATTTAAAACGGCGACCTGGCCAAGATAAAGCAAAAAGGTGCAAGTACAGACAGAGTTACACATAAATACAAATACACAAGAATTACACAAAGGGTACAGTATGTATTGATACCATGGCAAATCAATAATGTCTCAAAAAAACATTATTATTTCCCCATTTATTCACTTAAAACTGTAGCATATGTATAATTACCAATATTATCCTTTATATTCTGTTTTTACGTTGGATTTTTTTGTTAGTTGCCAAACATTTCGCTCCTTTTGCTCCAATTAATAGCAAGATGCATTTTTTTAAGACATTTTTTTAAGATTTTAATTTCTGAAAACTACTAGTATATTACTATTTTGGAAAGCTGGTATCGCAATACTTTGTCAATGCTGGTTTACCGAACAGGACTAGTGCTAACAAATATGAAAGACTCTGAACAAGCCCTCATGTCCACTAATAGAAAACTCCCTGTTCCCAAATTTTTTATGAGTATTTCAACCAGTGTGTCTCCGCCTCTATCTGTGCGGTGCGCGTCCGCTTTAGCCCGGCCTTCCCGGAAGCTGGGCTGCATAACACACCTCGTCCTCGGCATGTGTTCGAACAAGTGTGCGCATGTGACAAAGAAAGTGCTGAGGTGGTGAGAGGTGTGAATTGATGAGCGGCGGTGTGAAAGAGCACGGCTCAATGGGACCAGGAAGGCGTCCGGTAAATAATGGAGCTGTTTGTTGAGCCCAGAGGACTGCAAGGACGATGCTGCTGCTTTCATCTAAAGGTCATCGGAGGACAGAGGTGGCCTTTGTGATTGTCAAAGGCTGCATGGCAGGATGCTATTAAACAAGCCCAGCAGAGGGTCTGTTGGGTAAAAAGGTTCTGCTATCGTCTGTTCCCTCGTTCCCTGTCTTTCTACAGGGGCGGACCGACAACATACGGAGAAAACGCAGGAATAGTGGGACAACGAAGTTAGGGTACCTCGGCCTGTCAGGCTTTTTCTTTGCCTGGATATTTGCATCGAAGTTCAATGACCAGTTGTGGCTTGTTTTTTTTACAGCGAGGAGGAGCGCCCCCGGCACCGAGGTTCTAATGAGAGGGGATACGAGCGCCGCCACCGCGAAAGAGTCAGCCGAGAGAACGAAGAGAGACACAGAGAGAAAAGACATAGAGAAGAGAGAAGACACAAGTCCTCACGAAGGTAGACCAATCACCCACTCTCTCAGAACCCATTGTATACTCACTAATAATGTAGACAGGCGTGTGTAATGTGTGTGGTTGGTGTGTGACCAATAGCAGCAAGAGGAGACACGACAGTGAGGAAGATGACAGCCATCAGAGGCACAAGCACAAGAAGAGCAAGAGGAGCAAAGAGGTCAAGGTCCCAGAACTCTCCGCTGACCAGGAGAACAAATCAGAGCCCACCGACTAACATTTGCCCACTCACCAGCCAATCAGAGGCACAGGCGTGACCTTCAGGCATTTTGTTTATCAGAGACTGGACTCTGCCGCTTGCTATTAATATATTTTATTTAGCTTTAAAAGGTGAAAAAGCAAAGACTTGTTTCATGAATACGTTGTAAACAAAATGTATTTTTTGACACGTCTGAGTGAGGTGATTTTTGTTGTTGTTGAATTGAAGAGATCAACTGTTTTTGGATAAAGGAGCTGGCTGGACCTCCGCTGAAATCTTTACATTTTCCTAGGCTGCTGTTTTATTCATTCTTCTCAATGCCCAACATTTACTAAAGCTCTCAGGCAACATTTTGTTTTCAAATTACTTTATTGATTATTTCACCAAAGGTACCATCAGATATACTACACAGGCCAAAGCGTGAGAGAGAACCATGTCAAGATGGCGCTAGACCAGACGCACCCACAGGAAAAACAGTTTTTTTTCTTCTCAAAAGTAGGAAAATCAGTAAGGCCTCCACGATGTCACCTTATTAATATTACTTTTAACATGTTTACTTTTTTCCACTATTCTTTTTTGAGTGGTTCAATAGTTTAGCAACAGCTTCTGAAAACATCTCAACACAGACAACTACTTGGCAATGTGTCTCAGTCCAACAGATGAAGATGATTACCACTGTCAGTACAAACAAAACCAAGCCAATATTCAAAGGCCTTTAAACAAACATAAAAACAAAGAGAAACAGCACAAGTGCTCAAATAATTTTTTTGACATCCAACGTTTACAGTAAAGAAATGTGAGCAGTTAAATGCAAACTCTTACATAGAACTAATGAAATTGGCAACTTGTGTCCCCTCCCAATCACCAGCTGTCTTATTGGATGCTGTGTATCCAAGAAAGAGCCTCTCCTCCAATCAGTTTGCTCCACACATCCCATGGGTGGGGCCACAGATTCACATCCTCTCAACTCAGTGTCTGTGTGTTAGGGGATTTGGTCATACTCTAGTCACATGTTTGGTTGGGCCCCACTGAACTCCTGGAAAATTCAGTCCATCAGGAATCAGAGTTGTAAGGTCCGCCTTCCATAGCTACGTCACTATTGTAAGCCCCACCCATACCAAAGGCTCAGCTTTGTAAACCAGTCTTAAGCTCCAATCACATTCCTTGTCATTGTTGGCCCCTCCTCTGGCTGCAGCGGGGCTACAGCAGACTGCCGGGCCAGGTTACGATGGTCAGGGTGATTTTGCCCCGCAGCTCTTTCAACAGACGCACCAGGGCTGTGTGTGTCATTCCCCAGGTACTCTTCCCATTCACCTCCAAGAGAATGTCCCCACACCTACACAGAAATACAATGGAACTTACTACTAGAAGGCAGAAGTAAACACTGAATATATTTTTGTCCCTGAAAAGTGTGAAGAGCTGACAAGCATTATATAGTATATTGTAATACAGAGCAGACATTCATTTTAAATGCTGTAATTCAACTCTAAAAGAGACTTCAGACTCAGCTTGACTTTTCTGTATAAAATGTATATACTAGGGGCCAAACCTTTGCAATAATGTACAGATTTTGCTGTATCGAAAGGAAATGTATACTTTTATTCATCAAAGAGACATTCAGCGAATCACAAAGTATTGTCAGGACATCAATAATGTGAAAAATTACTATTACAATATGAAAAAGTGTTATTTTCTGAAAACCTCCAGGTGCAGCAATGATATCTGTGCAGATCCATGGAATCTAGCTGTAAGTTTGTCCAGGAGCTCAGATGATGTTTCACCCCATGCTTAGTGTAGCACTTGACATGGCAGGCTTGTTGGGCACTTCTCATGCATCTTAGTCTACCTGACCCCACCAAAGCTCAATGGTGTTAGGATCAGGCAACTGTGCCAGCTAGTCCTACACCAGCTAGTCCTACACCAGCTAGTCCTACACCAGCTAGTCCTACACCAGCTAGTCCTACACCAGCTAGTCCTACACCAGCTAGTCCTACACCAGCTAGTCCTACACCAGCTAGTCCTACACCAGCTAGTCCTACACCAGCTAGTCCTACACCGCCAATATTTCTGAAGAATGTTTCAAAGTGTGCTCAGCATCATTATCCTGCAGCGTAATGAAAT
>JACXGM010002935.1:9581-20647 GCA_016801145.1 Umbra pygmaea | reverse complement strand
GGTCCCAGCCTCGGGACGACATGCCCCCTGCCACCGTCATGCCCAGAGAGTCATGGGGCTCCTTGGACAGGGTCACTGTCTTCTCATAGCACACCGGCTTCTCACACGAGTCCTGTAGAGGGAACCGAACGGGGGAGACATGTTATCCCTGGTCCAAACGTTTGTTAATGATAGTGTTGAAGTATATTCGTGACAGTTCACATTATGTTGCTTTGTGGGAGGGAGGGTATGTACTGTATGGTGGTCTGTGTGTGTGTGTGTGTGTGTGTGTGTGTGTGTGTGTGTGTGTCTCAGAGTAGTGTGAGTGCAGAATTGACACATTGGGGTTAATGTGAGGAGGCCTGTTCTGCTTCTCCAATGTGCTGCACCTTCACATTTCCAAACATACAGTCACATGACCGGACCAGCCTTGGGACCACATTAACCACAGCTGGCACAACCGCTTGACCAGGGCTGCAGACTGCATTGCCCATGGGTGTGTCTTTTTCTGTCTCTAATGGTGCAAATGTGCCTATGTTCAAATTAGATCATTTTCCAGTAATAATAGCACTGCTAAGGGTCATAGTGGCTTTTCTTCGCCTTGTAATCCCACCAACAGGCTAAACACAGCATCTGGCTGAACTTCATTAAAACCAATATTGAAAAAAAAAATTAAAGGTCCAGATGAATAAAATTAAAGTTTGATTCAAAGTGCTTCAGGAGATGGCCCGGCTTATCTCAGAACAATAATACATTTTTATTGTTCCTGTCTAATGACAGACTCATGACAGACCCTATTCCAATTACATGATTCGGTTTCCCAAGAATATTTTAGGTACAACGATGCTATGAATATCCTTGAGTATGCCAAAGTGGAATGTAACGATGACTGTTCAAAGTCTTTATACAAAAATGCCCCATTCAAGTTGGCCCAGAAGCCCTCTTCATCTGTAGAATCCACATTCGGGCTGAGAAGCATGTTTGAGTTTACTTTCCTCATCTCTGCAGGCTTCTTTCTAGAACAGTCTCAACCTCTCCCCACTAACTTTGATGCCAAGGTCTGTATCTGAGGAACACAGTACGACGCTAACATCACACAATGCTCACTTTTAACAATGCGCCGGTGAGATTTAGTACTTCAAATGGGGAATATTTAGGGAGAAAAGCCAAGTGAGAAATGTGAAGTTGATCATTATTCGAACACGGGGAAGTTGTCAGCTCTCAGTAACGAGCAGGAGAAAATCCTGTTTTAGCGTGGAGTCGGAGAGAGGGAGGGGTGTAAATCCTGTAGCGAGATAGGGATATTTTCTGTGATAATAGTCTCAGAGAGACAGATATGGAGATAGAGCGATGAAGAGAAAGAGTGGGACGATGCCTCTCCAGACAGATTTGCTTTCATGGCAGAATAATAAGGCTCAGAATAATGCAGAGAATATTTAGCATGAGAAGTGCCTTTGCAAACTAAAGAAAATCCCTTCGAACAAAAGCCGCGTCTTGACGTCTCAGTGTCTTGTTTGTTTGTGGGTGCCATATGCTTCGGCGTCAGTCATCCATTTGAAGTACTACTCACCAGCAGCGTGTGCTCCATGTCTACGGGGGAGTACGGCGGGGGGCCGTCCATTCCCCACGGAGCCTCCTGCAGGATTTCAGGGGCGGGCAAACAGATCTGACGTGAGACGATGAAATGGACCCGCTCCTCGCTTGCCTACAGGTGACAATGAGACACACATAACCAAGCTCAGAAACATTCACACAAAAATGGACCAGAACAATATGATTCATCATGAAGCCTAAATTTGGTATCCAAATATTCAAACAAGTCCTTTATTAAAAACCAGGAAATGACCCAGACACAGAACCCATACACAGCTCAAACAGCACCTCTTTTATTCCAGATACTGTGTTGGGTGTAGAGTAGGAACTTGCCTACAGACATTTTACCTTCTGCTATCCCCGAAAAAGAACTTTTGGGAAAGAATCGCACATGTAGAAAGTGTCTAGGCAGTCAATTAAGTAAAAAAAATGTATTACATCCTAGAGGTTAATATACATAAACAGATGCTACAGAACACTCAGTCTCTTTCTCACACACACACGCACACACGCACACACACGCATACACACATTTTCAATTTCCCCATTTCACTTGCTTCAGAAAGCAGGTTATTTATTGTGACTGCAGTACCCCCAGGAATGGATACCAGGAAAACTGGAAACCTATCCGTAAAATGAGCTAGGGAATTTGATATTAAAGCAGAAAATTACAAAATGGAACTCCAGTTATGTGAAAGAGATGTGCTTCTCTATAAAGCTTCTGAGAACTTTATTTCCAATCCCCAAAAATATTCAAAAAAGCATCTAAGAAAAATCCCTTTGTTCAGTCATAAACCTCTCCTTCCAGTCTCAGGTAAAAACAATGGCATTGTTTCCCTGTTTAGGGTGCCGACCCACTCCGCTTCAACGCATTGGTGTTGACTAGTGATCTTAAAATCCAATTTATCTGCATATAAAAGAACAGAACAATGGTTAACGTAAGTCGCTGAAAACCTTTCGGAAAATTATCAGAGCTATGTTTATGCTTTCTGTCAAGCATTAACTAAGTTGCAGCTAGGCTACTTTAAAAGCATTTGGGATGTTATCTTTTAATTTGATAACAAACATCAGTTGAATCATTTTAGTTCACTAGCTAAATGAAAGCCTAGTTTGTTTATGAATTTATGACAACATATGGATGTAGTTCCACATTCTGTGCTTTGTATGTGTGTTTGTATATGTGTGTACTGTATGTGTGTGTGCATGTGCGTGCGTGTGTGTGTGTGTGGGTATGTGTGTGCCCTTGTTTATGTATGGTTGTGGGGCCCTTACAGCAATGGCCCCACAAGCATACATAAACCTTACAAAAAGTTGTAAAATTAGCCCTTGTGGGGACAGATTGTACCTTCTGGGGATGGCCCCATGAGGGGAATTGCAATTTATGGCTCAGTGGTTAGGTTTAGAGTGGGCATAGTGTTAGAATTGGGGTTACTATTAGGTTTAGGCATTAATGATGAGGTTTAGGGTTAGGAATTATTCCAAAGTTTAGGCACTAATGTTAGGTTACTGAGGTTAAGGTTAGTGTTAGGGTATGGTTAGGTTTAGGGTAAAGGTTGGGTTTAGGGCTAGGAAATAGGGAACATGGATTTTTAGGTCAAAATTAGTTTACAGGGCCCCACAAAGATAAAAAACAAACATGTGTGTGTCTGTGTGTATTTGTTTGTATGTGTGTGTGAGAGAGAAGACATTTGAGAAGGGAATGGAGAAAGAGGATGCGGGGGTGAAGGACATGTTGTACACTAGGCCTCTGTGTGTAATATTATCAGTGTCAATACGGTTGCTTCAATTACATTGGAAAACATTTTTTTTAAAGCTGTTTGTGACCCTAGAGCCACTTATTCTTTCCTCATACACTAGAAAAGTGTAAAGTGTAAAAACACTTATTCTTTCCCCATACACTAGAAAAGCGTAAAGTGTAAAAACACTTATTCTTTCCTCATACACTAGAAAAGTGTAAAGTGTAAAAACACTTATTCTTTCCTCATACACTAAAAAGTGTAAAGTGTAAAAACACTTATTCTTTCCTCATACACTAGAAAAGCGTAAAGTGTAAAAACACTTATTCTTTCCTCATACACTAGAAAAGTGTAAAGTGTAAAAACACTTATTCTTTCCTCATACACTAGAAAAGTGTAAAGTGTAAAAACACTTATTCTTTCCTCATACACTAGAAAAGTGTAAAGTGTAAAAACACTTATTCTTTCCTCATTCACTAGAAAAGTGTAAAGTGTAAAACCACTTATTCTTTCCTCATACACTAGAAAAGTGTAAAGTGTAAAAACACTTATTCTTTCCTCATACACTAGAAAAGTGTAAAGTGTAAAAACACTTATTCTTTCCTCATACACTAGAACAGTGTAAAGTGTAAAAACACTTATTCTTTCCTCATACACTAGAGAAGTGTAAAGTGTAAAAACACTTATTCTTTCCCCATACAGTAGAAAAATGTAAAGTGTAAAAACACTTTTTCTTTCCTTATACACTAGAAAAGTATAAAGTGTAAAAACACTTATTCTTTCCTCATACACTAGAGAAGTGTAAAGTGTAAAAACACTTATTCTTTCCCCATACACTAGAAAAGCGTAAAGTATAAAAGCACTTATTCTTTCCTCATACACTAGAAAAGCCTCTAAAAGGAAACTGGGAGAACACTTGTTTGGATGCCTATAGTTCGACTGTGTACACATAAGTGTTAAACATTCAAAAATAAATTGGAAAGTGGAAGTAAACTACGCATACTTAAACACTGGGCACATGGGCTGGAGTTTGGTTTAGCAGGCTAAGCTCTCATCTCCGGAACGAGACCTGGCTTGGCAGACTGAGATCTGTCTCCTACCCCTCTTTCTTCTAAATAGCTGTCTGTCTCCCTAGCTTCGGCTTCCTAGGTTCCTACAAAACAAACAAAATTCACTGGTTTAAAAAAAAGCTATTTCTTCAAGGGCAAGTCTTAGCAAATACATTCTCTTTTTAATTAATCACAACTGACTACAGGCTTTCATGCTTTTAGAATATGCAAATGTTTTGTTAATTGCTTGGCAGCCCAAGTAATTACACATAATAATGGTGTTTTTAGAATATATTCAGGAACCAAATTTAAGAGCAATGACCTGGTTCTTGATACATTAGTCATGTTTACATAAACAGAGTATAATCATGTGCATGACGGACAGTTTAAATGCTGGAAAACCTTTAATATGATGGAGTTGGTGTAGCGCTTAAGCTCCAGACTCCAAAGCACACATGTCCCCTACACACGAGGGTTCAAGACCTGGCTCGGCTGAATGTCTGTACCTTTTCTCTCCGTCTACATCTACAAACCTGTCTCCATAGCCTCTGCTTCCTACACAGTAAAAACGGATGTGTTAAATCAACACCCTAAGTGTTAAACTAACACTCTTCAGTGTCAAATTGGACCTATATAAACACTGAAAGTGTTAATTTAACACTTAGGGTGTTGATTTAACACAGCCGTTTTTACTGTGTACCTTTGTGTAATTGTATGCCATCAAACAACAAATAGCCATTCCCCTTCAAAATAACCCCGAAAAGCAAACCCTAATCACTAAACCCCAACACTTTCGCTAACACAAACCTGTTCAGACTGTTCAATTCTCACCAGGTTTAGTCAAACATGAACACATGCACATTATTTTGAATGAAAACAGATCTCTGCCTCCCGTGTCGCCCGTTCAAGCAAGCTTGTGCTCCATCCATGAGAATGGACTCATATATTACCCAGTCCATGTCATTATCGCCTTAATTGGGATAATTTAATCAGTTTTCCACCAGTTCTTAATCTCTGACAGAAACAGCTGCTGTGGGTAGCCATGTTGGGTCCTCAGAGACCCAAAAGTGCCGGCCTGTCTCCTCAGACAAAAACCCAGAGAGAACAGCTCCAGCCGGAGTCAGAGACACACCAGCTCTTTACCCAGCATTCACCAGGAAACAGAGCTTCAGCCAAGAAACATTAACAGTGCCCTGTCGACCACTGGCACAGCGCAATTAACCACAATTAGCTGCAACAAACCGGGATAAAGCTAGCCAACAATGCTACTATCCGGAACCACACCACCAAAAGCTATTTATAACTGGAACCCCCCCCCCCAAAAAAACACACTAACATATACATGCTATTACTGATCATTTTAAACCACGACCAACCCCCTGCAGGCTAACCTGGATGAGGAGAGCAGCATGTTCAGGCGCTCCGTAGCGTAGGTCGTGCCCGTTGATGGCGAGGACACGGTCGTTGATGCTGAGCTGTCCGTCGCGTGCCGCCAGGCCGCCTTCCAGCAGGTGGAAGATGAAGACTCCGTGCTCTTCCGGCCGCCTCACCAGCTTTATGCCCAGCTGCTCATCTGGGGTTGTCTTGGACAGGACCACGTGGATACTATCATCCCTCAGGGGCGCCAGACTGTGAAGCGGGTAACCCCCAGCCGCATCGTGGGGGTGCTCGTGGTGCCCGGGGTGACTGTGGGCATGCGAGCGGTAGCGGTGGTGCTGCTCCCTCAGAACAGTGAGGCGTAGTAGCTGACAGGGCTGTTTGAGGGTGGCTAGGGCGTAGCAGTGGGACACGTTGCTGATGTCTATTCCGTTTACCTGAACCAAGGGAGAGGTACAGAGACCTGGTTACTCATAGAGGTACAGAGATCTTGTTACTCAGAGGTACAAAGACCTGGTTACTCATAGAGATACAGAGACCTGGTAACTCATAGAGATACAGAGACCTGGTTACTCATAGAGATACAGAGACCTGGTTACTCATAGAGATACAGAGACCTGGTTACTCATAGAGATACAGAGACCTGGTTACTCATAGAGATACAGAGACCTGGTTACTCATAGAGATACAGAGACCTGGTTACTCATATAGATACAGAGACCTGGTTACTCAAAGATACAGAGACCTGTTTACTCATAGAGATACAGAGACCTGGTTACTCAAAGAGATACAGAGACCTGGTCACTCATAGATTTACAGAGACCTTGAACTAAGGGTGTAACGGTACACCTACAGCAGGGTTAGTCAACTCGAACTCTAACCCTACGAGGGCCAGAGCCTGCTGGTTTTCTTTTCTACGTCAACATTAATTGTGCTGTTTTTCTACCTCATCATTAATTGTGCTGTTTTTCTACCTCATCATTAATTACACCCACCTTGTGTACCAGGTCTAAACAAGTCCCAGATTAGAGAGTTAACACGAATAGGAACTAGCTTTGAGGGCCAGAGTTGACTATGCCTGACCTAAAGTAACCCACAGTACAATACGTATTGCAGTTTGAGATTCACCGTATAGTACGTATTGTGGTACAGTGCAAAAACTATTGAAAAAAGTTATTAAAGATTAGTTTTTAGTTTATGGCAAAGGAAGGGTACATATTTGCAGCTATAAAAACACCTATTGCCTGATCAAATTCTGCTGATAGGGCTGCTTGTATACAGTAAGGAGACAGTTGATTTTGTTTCCACAATTGCCTCTGCAACTGATCAACTATTTCATAACATATAATTTGCACATGCATTGCCCCATAGCAAACTATTTTTCTTACTGTATGTTGTGCCCAAGAAAATAGACATACTATTAATGCTAAGTAATTTGTTGAAGGGAAGTAATATTTAGTATAGTGCATGTTTTATAGTCATTTTTGACTGTAAAGAACAGTGTTTTTCAATTTGGGAAAATTGTGCACTGTCTCTCGCAACACATATATTCGCAAACAATGATTCACGGAATGTGCGCGTTATCTTAATTGCTTTCTGTACATTTCTGAGATAAATAGAAATCACCGGCAAGACTGATGTTTGCCAATATTAGTCTACTTTTGTCTGTAGATGAAGTGGAGCATTTTGCCACAATGATTCATCACCATTGTAGGTCTAGATTTCCTCCTGTTGAACAAAGTTGGAAAACTACCAACAATGATTACAAAGTTAATTACGATGTGAGAAAATGCTTATAAATATTTTCATTTTTTTGAAGCACCATTAAAAGTAAAGGTAATTCTATGTATTCGTGGGCATGTGCAAACCTGCGAATAGCACCCAGTTATGTACCCGTGTACGGTTACAGCCCTACTTGTTACTTATAGAGGTACAGAGACCCGGTTACTCCTAGATTTAAAGAGACCTGGTTACTCATAATACGTACATAAACCTGGTTACTCCTGGATTTACAAAGACCTGGTTACTCCTAGATTTACAGAGACCTGGTTATTCCTAGATCATTGGTTCTTAAACCTCTCCTGGGGGACCCCAGCCATCTCACAGTTTTGTTGTAACCCTGAACTAGCTCACCTGATTCAAGCAGGTAAGGGCTTGATGATTAGTCGACAAGTTGATTCATGTGTGCTAGCTCTGTGATACCTCTAATATATGGCATGGCTGGGGGTCCCCAGGAGAGGTTTGAGAACCACTGTCCTACATTCACAGAGACCTGGTTACTCATAGATACATAGACCTGGTTACTCCTAGATTTACAGAGACCTGGTTACTCATAGATACATAGACCTGGTTACTCATAGATTTACAGAGACCTGGTTACGCCTAGATTCACAGAGACCTGGTTACTCATAGATACATAGACCTGGTTACTCCTAGATTTACAGAGACCTGTTTACTCATAGATAAATAGACCTGGTTACTCATAGATTTACAGAGACCTGGTTACTCCTAGATACATAGACCTGGCTATTCCTAGATTTACAGAGACCTGGTTACTCATAGATTGACAGAGACCTGTGGTGTAACAGGCAAGTTGACACACATATACTGACCTTGAGGATGATGTCTCCGGGCAGCAGGCGTCCATCCCGTGCAATAACCCCCTCCCTATAGATATCCTGGATAAGGATGCGCACCAGAGGGGTCTCGTTTCCCCCCACAATGCTAATAGCCAGGGGCTCCGAGGGCTCACGGTTAATCTTAATACTGGTGACTTCACCGTCTGGTATCAGGTGATGGAGCTGGGGTAAAGCCAGCACTGAGAGAGGGTTAGAGGGAGGTTTAGAGAGGGTGAGCGTGTTACTCTGAGTTCCGTGGTAAAAGCAGATCTCTTACAGTGACAGAATGAACAAGGATATCATGAAAGTAAGAGCTAGGAAGAACAAAGACAAGATAAATAAATAAATCTAGAGAAAGTGAGATATGTACAGATGTTGCAGAAAGTTTTAAAGCCAGCCCTGAATCTCATGACTTACGTTTGGGGACAACTAAATTGTAAAAACGGGCAGTTACGTGAAATATGAATGCATGAAGCACTGTCACTGATCATGACTGCAGTCAGTGTTACATAGTGGAAATGTTTGCAAGGGCAAGGGACAGGGATGGGTGTGGGGGCGTAGAAGTAACTGACTCTCACCCCAGTGTCTGTAAGTTCACATCCATATAGAAACTTTGATGCACGTTTGTCTAGACAGGTGATGTTTTTTGTAATTTTAACAATATCCTTAATCCTAACCTTAAGTGTTAGCAATGTCACATGCATAATTTAACCCTAACGTTATACATGACAGTTTGAATATAATTGAAATCGCTATAGAATGTTTGGTATGTTCCATGACCCTTGCATGAATCCGCCGCTAATGTAAATAAAATGTACATTTAAAACACAACACATTTTTTAGGTCTCTGTATCTGAGGAAACCCAGGGTTGCACATTGCTAGCTGGCCAGTACACAGAGTATGTCTGTAGCTGCTTTGTCCTTGGCTCATGTAGTCCTGCCATTTAAAGGCCACATACTAATAGCCTATGAACATGGCACAGACTCCTGAACAGCAGGGCTGCAAGGTCGCACTGTTATCTTAGACTGGCTAGGTATAACATGAGGAGTTGATAGTGTGGCAACTCACAACTTGGAGCTTCGGTTGGGGATGTAGGACATGAGCCTAAGGCCAGGGAGGGACAGATCCATTGCGGATTTGAGCCATGGTATGTAATGGACACAAGCTTTCACTAGAATGCATTGGTGTACAGTAGGTGGAAGAGCAGCTTGAACTGAGAGAACTCGGGTAGGTTAAAAACTAGGCGGGCCAGGATGTTCTGGATGAGGTGCCCGTTTCCCAGTCAACATGAATCCTTGTGGATGTAGTTTTTCTCTGCTATGTAGCAAGCCAGTCTTCTCTACAGATGTACCTGTCCTACAAGATCAGCAACCATTCACAACATTGGCAACAGGTAATAAACAAACCCCCTTCGGTCTCAGTGGGACACTTTCAGGTGTTTATGTACTCAAAGTAAATCCTATTATCAGCTAAAGCGAAGGCTTGACAGTAACCTAGAGAGTTGTAACTGTTTCTGATCCCTGGTCACACCCTGTCTGGACCGGTCCATTATTTACTGTTTTAAAGGGGAGGGTGTGCGTGGCTGTTTCTGCCCAATACCACAAACATCCTGGAGGTAACCAGATCAGTGCTACACGGACAAATACGTCTCTATCTCCGTCTATCTACATCTATCAGCCCTGCTATCTCTCAATCTCTGTCTACAACCCACCCCCCCGCCATCCAAACCGGTGCGTAGCCCCAGTACCTACTTCTACTCACACCGCAGTTTCTCCCTTCCAAAGTCAATATTTTCTCTTCATTTACGCAGATTGCTTCCAGGGATGAGCTCATGAACACACATCCCGTAGCTGTTATATAAACCGATCTCTATTCTTCTCACTCCTTTTCTCTCTTTGTCTCGCCCTCTCTCTTCCTCCCTGCTTGGTCTTGTTATTCCTCCAGAGGGTCTTCATGTACATTTATGAATATTTCATCCATTCTTAGCGTCTTCAATGGTAATAAATCCCTCATCCTCAATATCATGAAACTCCTGGTTCATCATCCCCTCCACCCTCTCATCCTAATCTTCCCTCATCCACCAGAGCGGTCATGTGGTCATCATTCTGAAATTGATTCTGTATGCCTCTTTACAATAAAGCCCGTAGCGCAATGTATCTAACACTGCCTGTATCTAACACCGCCTGAAATCTCCCCCCTGGGCCTGCTCGGTCATCAGCCTGTCATGCGGTCGGCTTGACCCTGGCTAGAGGAGGTGGCGGTGGGGGGCCTGCAGCTCTCTGTCCCCTGGCCTGGCTCGCAGTGCCCCAGGCTGCCAGTCTCCCATCCGATCCCTGTCTTCATTTCTGGGGGACCAGAGGACTGTTACGCAACGTGCAGCTGAATTATTAAAGGAACATATGGTACTGCAGTTACACCACAGTTTCATCCCTGTCCTTCACACAGAGACCAAGGAACCGCTAACCAATAGACACACACTATGCACACACAAACGTACACACGACAATTAACATAAACACAGACACATTCATTCCATGCGACATGGGCTAGCATATACATAGACACGCACGCACGCACGCACGCACACACGCACACACGCACACGCGCACACGCGCACACGCGCACACGCGCACACGCGCACACGCGCACACGCGCACACGCGCACACGCGCACACGCGCACACGCGCACACGCGCACACGCACACACACACAC
>JACXGM010002934.1:0-44156 GCA_016801145.1 Umbra pygmaea | reverse complement strand
ACCCTTTGAGGTACAGTCACATAATTTGTTTAGTACATACAATCCTATCATAACTATCTTGTTTACTTGTATTGTTATCAGATGGACTTATTCCTTGTTGTTATTTATATGTATGTTTGTTCTTATGCTTTGGCAACACAGATGTATGTTTTTGTCATGCCAATAAAGCAACATTGAATTGAATTGAATTGAATTGAGAAAGAGAGAGAGAGAGTGTCAGAGAGAGTGGGGGAGAGAGAGAGAGAGAGAGAGAGAGAGAGAGAGAGAGAGAGAGAGAGAGAGAGAGAGAGAGAGAGAGAGAGAGAGAGAGAGAGAGAGAGAGAGAGAGAGAGAGAGAGAGAGAGAGAGAGAGAGAGTGAGGGAGAGTGAGGGAGAGAGAGAGAGTCAGAGAGAGAGAGAGAGTCAGAGAGAGTGAGGGAGAGAGTTTATTTCATGCATATAGCAGGTTGACAATTGGGAAAATGTGGTTTCCTGCTTTAAAGTTGGGATTTGGGAAAATAACTAAAGTTGGGCATAGGGCCATTTGGTTGGTTTAGGAATGATTAATTAGGTTTATGGTTAGGAACATGGCTAGGCTAAATTTATACATCATGGTTTTGTTATTGAGGTTAAATATGCATTATGTAAATTTCGCTTTATTTTTTCATTTTCAAATGCTACAATAGGGCATCCGACATAATGCAGCTGTAACAATATTGCACGTCTTTACTGCCTGATAAATACAGTACTCATTTGTGCTGTCAGGACAGATTTCCCTGGAGATATGTTTTTATTAAAGTCAGGAACAACACAGGGACACTATAACTAATTCAAAACAAGGTTTGTGAACAGTAAGACCTACCGGTAGTATAGCTCCTGTACATTGCTAGTTAATTAGATTTTAAGTAATGTTGATATTGCTATGCAAATTGTGTCTATATTGTTTATTATTATTTTGCTGTTTTCAACCTACACAGCAAAATGACATTACAAAAATAAGTAAAAAAAATATGAATACAAGGTATTTCTTGTTTATAATGAGTAAAATAATCTGCCAATGGAACAAGAAAAATTACACTGATATTCAGGGCATATTTACTACAAACAAATGTTATTATCTAATACAAATATAGCTTGTCAAGTATATACGGTATGTCTTATTTTAAGGATGGTTAGATTTTCTTTACCTGAATACAAGATAAACATACTTTTTTGCCTATTGAACAAGATTTTACAGATAGGATTTTTTTTTGCAGTGTATGGATTCAATATACTAGTTTCTAACATTTACTAGTCCTAAATCCCAGTTTTTCTTTACTTTTCCAAACATTTGCGTAGTTCAGGTTTAAGGTTACTGTTAGAATTAGGTATTTTTTTAGGGCTAGTTAATAGGGAACATAGAATTCTTGGTTAGGTCCCCAAAAGGGATAGAAAAAACAAGGTGGGTGTTTGTGTGTATACTAGCAAACGTAATGGAGGTCATGACACTCGGGTGATTACACTCCTTCACCTATTACTCTTATGGATCATTTGGAGATAGGTGTTCTAGGACATGCAGACAGGAAATGGAAACATTAGAAATAACACATTTCTCTAAATTCTAATGTGGGCATAATGGCTAGCTAGGTCGACTACGTTATGACCTGTTTTTCTTCCCCTTGTTGTGTGTATGAATCACATCATTATAATGACTGTTGTTTCAGTGAGAGGAATTAGACTTGATATATGATGGATGTTCAGGGACTTTGTCAGATTGAAATTGAGATAGAAATAATATTTTCAAGTACTTGAGTGAATGAGTGAAGGACTTGAATGAGTCATTGTAATGAGTATAGCGGTTGCTTTGGACTGAATGAACTTGTTTTAATAGCAATAGCTCAAGTGAGTGTGCAAAACTAATAGCAACTGGATTAATGGAAAAACTCATGACATTATCACTGTGAGGTAGGTATAGCCTACTTTGTATCTAGTTAGAGTAGAATTTAGAGGTTTTCTAGGAAAGCCTTTTAATTGAGGCCTAGCAGAAGACTATTTTTTAGTTTGAACTTTTCTCATATTCCTGAGATTAATTGCTTTCCTCAATGTAAGAATGACAGAACATATAAGGAGATTTTGGACGCCTGGACTCCTGGAGCTCGACCTGCAGCTGTAGGGCCAGAAGAGGGCTGCGGAGGCGACGATCTGGTCTGTGGTATCAGGCCCTGGAGTGGCTTCGTCAGCGGGACGAACGGGGACGGCGGGTCCAGCGAGGGCTGCATCCGAGTAGTGATTTGCAGTAAGTGAACGATTCATTCATTTTGATCTACTCTTTTTAGGTTAAGTTGCGAGTCCTTTGTTTAGTGACTCGTTCAATCGTATGATTCAATTGAGAGTCTGGATACAGATTCTCCAACACGATCCCAGGCAGGATTCATAAGCCTCCAGCTCAGTGCTCTGAAACCAACGGCTGTTTGTTTTACTTTTTTAAAGATCAAATATATTAAGTTGCAGCAGCATAGAGAAAATATCAAACTGGATGCAGGTTGCTGTAATGAATGCAATCCAATCATGATTTGTCATCTGATAATTGCCCATAAAGGACACCCTACCTAATCACTATGTAACGTATTGATTATTGAATAACATGATCGAAACCACTTTATATACAACCCAGCCTCTAAGTTAAAACGACCTGTGAATGACTGAATCGTTCAATTTAATCATTCAGTTGAACAGTGAATCATTCAATTGAACAGTCTGGCATGCTCTGGGGATTACTGACTCAAATGAACGAAAAAGATCAGAGTGAGTAAAAAGAGTCAGTCTTCCCATCACTAGTGGCTAGTTGGACTGAATCATGATGATGAGCTGACTCTACAGGTCCCTGAGGCTGAACTGGTGTTTTGCTGAAGCCGACCACTTCCCTGTTCTTGCTTTCAATGTCCCTTTCCTGTTCTGCTTCCTCCTGTTCAGTCGTGTAATTCTCCATTCCTCTCTACTTCCTCCTGTTCAGTCGTGTAATTCTCCATTCCTCTCTACTTCCTCCTGTTCAGTCGTGTAATTCTCCATTCCTCTCTACTTCCTCCTGTTCAGTCGTGTAATTCTCCATTCCTCTCTACTTCCTCCTGTTCAGTCGTGTAATTCTCCATTCCTCTCTACTTCCTCCTGTTCAGTCGTGTAATTCTTCATTCCTCTCTACTTCCTCCTGTTCAGTCGTGTAATTCTCCATTCCTCTCTACTTCCTCCTGTTCAGTAGTGTAATTCTTCATTCCTCTCTACTTCCTCCTGTTCAGTTGTGTAATTCTTCATTCCTCTCTACTTCCTCCTGTTCAGTCGTGTAATTCTCCATTCCTCTCTACTTCCTCCTGTTCAGTCGTGTAATTCTCCATTCCTCTCTACTTCCTCCTGTTCAGTCGTGTAATTCTTCATTCGTCTCTACTTCCTCCTGTTCAGTTGTGTAATTCTTCATTCCTCTCTACTTCCTCCTGTTCAGTCGTGTAATTCTCCATTCCTCTCTACTTCCTGCCTAGTTACATTCCTCTCTACTTCCTGCCTAGTTACATTCCTCTCTACTTCCTGCCTAGTTACATGATGCCATATAGGTTCATTGGCGTGTCGGCCCATAGGTCGCACCGACCGTACTCACTGCATCACTCGGTGCCGTATAGCTCCCCCTCAATATCCGTAATGAGAATTCAAAGGGGTTGTACCATCCTTGAACCACCGCAATGGGTAGGGAGTACAGCACAGATAACTGGAGACATTCATGGTGTCCCATTCCTCCTCGTCCTCCAGACTTGTTGATAGTTCTGCCGTTTTACATACATTTGTTCCTTCTTCACTGCCTTCTTAAGTTTACGTCGGTCATTCTGTAACAGTGTTGCAGTAAGGAGAAGGCAGGAGGTACATGTGAAGGTTTAAAATAAAGGGTTTAAAATAACTAAACACCTTCAAAAGAAAACAGACTTTGAGCAGTCTGAAAGTTACATAAATCTCTCACTTTAGCTGCACACAAAACACACACCACAGGAGACAATGACTGACAAGGGGAGACAATCCAGAGGGGCTAAACACACTTGCTAATGATGGGAGGTATGTATGGTTCAAGACAGAAACTGGCAATCCATTGGCTGATGATGATGGCATTGTAATTGTCCGGAAGAAAAAGCTCATGACGTGGAGTCGGTGGGGAATGGAGCCACTGACTCAGGCTTTTCCACTTAGGGACACTGTGACAGAACCTTTGTTTTTTTTGAGTGATGAGTGTACTCCATTGGGAAAACTGCAGAAACAGTTCACTCACACTGCCCAATAGTTTATTTTAAAATCTAAATCCTAATCAAGATGCAGTCTGGGATCTTTGAAGAAAATCATTTTCTAAAGCTCACATATTGGGCTGAATTTGTAATGTGAATCATGTATGACCATAAAAGATAAATATACACATAAAATATGAACATATGAAAATAGCCTAGTTTCTGCTAGGGCGGAGGTCGGGGATGGTGGATGGGTGTTCAAATCCTGATGGAAGCTTTGAGTGTGTTTTGTTCACTATCTCCACCTTATATTTTCGGTTGTAATGTTAACCCTAACCTTAATCCTAACCTAACGTTAGATTGTAATTTTGAATTCTATGGAATATATGGAAATGTGTGGAATTCTCTTGCAGGAACCGGCAAAATGAAACGTGCAGGAGCGACGTATAGAAGGATGAGTATAGCCTAAGAACAAAAGGTGCAGCTGAAACGTAAAAACATCCTAAATATGTTGCCATACAATGAAATTCATGTTTTTAAAATAGTTTCCTGAGAACGTAATTTGGGAGAACTTCTGAGATATATGTGGCAAGAAACTAGTAGTCAATCCAACTGATCTACAGTACCTCTCTAATTTAGACTTCATTTGTACAAAATGTACATATACTTCCTTTCGTATATACTCTGAGTATCTGCATTCTGTATTTTGCATTATTTTGTAGTTAATGTGTAACTTTATGTCGTCTTGCACCATTGCGCTTCATCTTGGCCAGGTCACTGCTACAAATGAGGATCAGGTCTCAATCGACCCACCTGGTTCAGCAAAGATGACAAACAAAATATAAAATGCTGCATGTTTCATAACAACTCCAGGCGAAATCCAGGACCTTGACCAATAGTCACTAGCCTCAGAATGCCACCTAAAATGGCAAGGTTGCATTCAAACTAAAAAAAATCCAAAATGTTCTGGGTGTAACAAATAGGCTTACAATGGGGTAGTGTTTAGGTTAGCTCTATTTAATGAACAGTACTATGGGTTTGTTTGAACTGATGATTACTACGTGCATGGAATTAAATTTGAAAAACATTAATAGCTTGTGGCCATGGTCATAGGAGTGAGTTTGATATTGGGGGGTAGACATATAATCTTTTGCTAATTTTTCATATTATTTGGGGGGACCACATTACCTGCCTGCCTCGAACTTTGGAGTGAAAGTCAACCAATTGGAATTTAAGTACATATGTTTGTCTTCAAAAGAAGCTCCTTGTGTATAACAAGGTGTGTGTTATGAGTTGGGTGTTTATGAGAAGTTGGGCGTGTCGTGTTATTTTATATTCATTAAAATGTTGTTTAATCTCACATGGCGTTTTTCTGTCTCACATGGCGTTTTTTTACCCAGAAAGTTGACTGAAAACATATTCTCATTTACAGCAACTACCTGGGCAGTAGTGGGGGTGGGGGGGTGAATGAGCCAATTGGAAGCTGTGGATGATTAAGTTGCCATGATGGTATGACAGCCTGATTTAGCCAGATGATAAGTGTCATGGGATCTTTAGTCACCACAGAAAGTCAGGACACTGATTTTATGTCCCATCAGAAATACGGCACCCTATGCAGGGCAAATGTCACCTTCCCTGCCCTGGGGCATTGGGAATGATCTTAAGACCAGAGGGAGGAGTGCCCCCTACTGGCCTTCCATGTGTACATATATTTTATATTGTGCAGGAAAAGCAGAATGTGTTTGTCTATTGTTGTGACTTGGTTGAAGTTCAGATCACATTTTATGAGCCATTCATGCAGAAATTCTGGTAATTCCAAAGTCTTCATGTATTGTTTTTGCCAGTGTATCTGATCAGTCAGAAATCCTACATACTTCATGATTCTAAGGAAAATATTGAATTATTCTCTAACATGTAGCCATATTTTCAGTCTGTTTCTGTTCAGGGGATTTATATCAAAGCTGAATCAAAATGGCACTATAGTGGTTTGAAAACTAAACAAAGTCCAATCACAAAATAGATAGGACAAAACGAATCCAAACCTGTAGCTTGTGGTTGGAACACAATTTTTCCATCTCTACTTCAACTGTTGGCATTTGAAAACGAAGCCAGCTTGTGTGTCCCATCCGTTAGATACCTTTTCATAGTCCATTATATCTGTAGCATGTTTGGACCCAATCAGCACTGGAGGGAGTGGTTGGAATGTAAATGAAAGACATTTTATGGCTCAGTATGCTCCATACAAATTATGTGAACCAATTTACCCATCTCCTATTCTAATGGTCGTGTCTCATTCCCCCTGACCCCTCCGTGTTGACAACTCCCGGATGGTCGAGGGCACTTACATGCTTTTGTCAAGCACTCTTTCTAAAAGAAACCACTTCTAACAGGATAGAAAATCTTCACTTAAAGGTTAAAGGTGATGCATCAGAAAAGCATTGTGTTTATTGCCATTTCTCTTGCCATTTATGACATTTATTAAAACATGAAAGGAAAACACTTTCAAAATACTTTGTATCATTTAATTACAATGTCCCCAGTGTCTGTGTGTTTTGTTCTGTGTTTCATGTCTTAGTGGTTTCTCCCCTGTGTGTTTAGTTCTGTGGTTCATGTCTTAGTGGTTTCTCCCCTGTGTGTTTAGTTCTGTGGTTTGTGTCTTAGTGGTTTCTCCCCTGTGTGTTTTGTTTTGATTCTGTTTCTCGCTTTTAGTTCACCTGACCTTGTCACATGTTTTAGTCGTCTAATCGATTTTGTTAATTAATCCCCAGCTGCACGCCCTTCCTTCGTTAGTTCAGTCTTTGCGGTTCATTGTTTTCCTGTTCAGGTACACTCTAAAACCTATTATTGTGCTGTACAAAATATTAATTAATAATTTTATTACTGTGCTGTACAAAATATTAATTAATAATTTTATTACTGTGCTGTACAAAATATTAATTAATAATTTTATTGGTGTAACATTTTTACACTTAAAAATATTGAGTAAATTCAAAGCTGTGAAATTAAGTAAATATACCTTTATAAAAAAAGTTGATCTAAACAACTAGATTTAGTATAATGACATGAAATTTAGTAAATCTATGTAAAATATCACGTGAAAAACACACATTTGGGTAACAGTTTGCTCCATCAGGAATCGAACTGGCAACCTTCTGACTAGTATGCCTCCCTAATCATTGATCAATCTGCACTCCAAAGCTGTGTCTCAATGTGTAGGCTGCATCCTCCGAAGGCCGTATTAGAAGGCTGATTTCACGCATTTGAAGGCCGATTGCGTCACAGCAGCGCTACTAGGCTATCTAAATTCAAACTCTGCACCCTTCGAAGGTCGCACTTGTCACCGCGGTGCGACGAAGGCTGCCCCAGTTTGGAATGTCATTCAAATGCGACGCCAAATGCGCCCATCATTTCTTGGCTAAATGAAGGATACAAAAAAGGACACTTCGCAGCCTACCTTTCCCCAGAATGGTAGTGCACCGGTATTGTATTCAAAGAAAATAGCTGGTGTTAATAGGGTGTTGGCCAAGGAATTCACATATAAATGTAAGTTTTTCTTTGTTCTTGTTTTCTATTTTCATGCTTCAACTGTGTGAAAACAAAAGGGTTAAAACTTGTCAACCCATTGGAACTGCCTCTCGCTTTGCTTCTCCCTGGAGCTGATGTCATCAGTTCGCTATTATGATAAAACCTTCAAAATAAAAGGCAGAATTTCAACGCATATCAAAGTGTATAATTCCTCCAGTAACATAAATAAAATAAAAATGAAAGTTAGCAATTCAGGCTCCATAGTTACTTGACATTTCACAAATTTCATGTAGGATGGCAGCTCTCCTCTCACACCATTTGCTAGGCAGTAAATGGGAACACCTGGTGGCTCGATCAGTTATCCAATGACAGCTACATTCGCAGCCTCTGAAGGCCATGTAGGCTGCATCCTTCGAAGTCTGCAGCCTTCGAAGGATGCAGCCTTCACATTGAGACACAGCTCAAGTGTAAGTGGCAACAAGTTTCCCATGAGGACTCGAGATTAAAATCAACTTTGGCATGTAATTTACTAAATTTCTTGAGTAGTTTTTTGTTAACACAATATTAACTGTAGATTTTTATGCCTTTATTTTGGTCTCTACAACTCAAACAATCACTTAACTGATATCCTGAGATTTAATTGAGGTAGTATAGTTGTTTTTTACTGTGATATTTACTAAGCCACTGAATCATTGTACCTGATGTTCTTGTTTCAGTTTATTATGGAGTTAATGTTTCTGATGTTTGACTTATAGTATTGTTCCTTGTTCTTGTGCTTGGTTTTGTGTTTTAGTGTTCAGTGTTTTCCTGTTCAAATGTGTCTATGTTTTCCTGTTCAAATTTGCCCATGCTGTCCTGTTATGGCCCCATGCTCTCCATATAGAGCCCCTAGCCCACAGGTTAGAGCTCCTTAACTCACCAGTCAGAGCTCTTCGCTTGTCCATAGAGGGTCCCCTTTCTCATGTCAGGACCCTTCAGTCACACGTCAGGGCCCCTCAGTCTACTGTCAGGCCCTTTGTGTCCCATGTCAGGGATCCTATTCCCAGTCTCAGGGCAGTATGGTTTTGTGATCCAGGCCCCGACCAGGTAGCCCCAGGCCCCAACAAGCTAGCCCCAGGCCCCAACCAGCTAAACCCAGGCCCCAACAAGCTAGCATCAGGTCCCAACCTGTCCCCTGGCCTCCGCCAGGCTCTCCTGCCGTCTGGCTGCCCCCAGTGTCCCCTGCCGCCTGGCCACCACCAGTATCACTGGCAGCCTGGCCGCTCCCAGTGTCCCCGGCAGCCTGGCCGCCCCTAGGCTCCCCTGCTGCCTGGCCGCCCCCAGTGAGGAAATGGAAGACCACAGGCACAGTTCTTGTTAAGGCCAAAAGTGGCAGTCCAAGTAAAATATCGGAAGGCAAAGGCGAAGGATAGTGAGAACGGTCAAAACGACCCACATACCACCTCCAAAGACCTACAAGATCATCTTGCTGCAGATGGCGTCAATGTGCACAATTCAGCACACTTTGCACAAGGAGGAGTTGTACGGGAGAGTGGTGTGCACATGCCACAGAGTTGCTTGAGGTATGCAACACACAAGCCAGCTTCATTTTGGAAGAAGGTGCTGTGGACTGATGAAACAAGATGGAGTTATTTGGTCATAACAAGGGGCATTAACATACATTGCGGCAAAAGAACACAGCGTTCCAAGACAAACACTTGCTACCCACAGTAAAGTTTGGTGGAGGTTCCATCATGCTATGGGGCTGTGTGGCCAGAGCCAGTACTAGGAATCTTGTTAAAGTTGAGGGTTGCATGGATTCCACTCAATATCAGCAGATACTTGAGAATAATGTAGAGGAATCAGTCACAAAGTTGAAGTTACCCTGGGGCTGGATATTTCAACAAGACAATGACCCAAAACACTGCTCAAAATCTACTCTGAGGAACAAGTACAATGTTCTGGAATGGCCATCCCAGTCTTAATATCATTGAAACCTGTGGGGTGATTTGAAGCGGGCTGTCCATGCTCGGCAACCATCAAACAGAACTGAACTGGAGATGATTTGCAAGGAGAAATGGTCAAAAATATCTTCATCCAGAATCCAGACACTCATTACAGGCTATAGATATAGAGCTATAGCATCTAGAGGCTGTTCTTTCTGCTAAAGGCTCAACTCAATATTGATGTGATATTTCTATTGGGGTGCCCAAATCTATGAATCTGTCTAATTTCATTTTGATGCATATTGCACATTTTCTGTAAATCCAATGAAGCTCATTTCACTACTGAAATATTACTGTGTCCTTCATTTATTGGATTGATCAAAACAAAATTCCTGATCCAAACACGCAAATATTTATAAATAAAAATCATGGAAATTGTCAGGGGTGCCTAAACATTTGCAAATGACTGTATATAAAGTATACTGTATGTACAAGTGTGCTTGGGCTAGTACATAAATGAATAAAGATAGAAATGTCATAAGATCTGCATATAGAGTATCTGCATCTCAACACATTTGCACTTACAATTCCTCAGGCAGTTGTTTCAAGTTACATATAGATTTTTTAGGTTGGACTTGCATTTCTCAGGTAGATTTTTGACAGCAGCGAACCACACAGTTCAAAGCGATGGATTAAAATACCTAAATATATTCAGTGTGGACAAAAAAGCAATCTAAGACATTAAAAGCCTGCATCCACCTCTCCTATGTGTCTTCCGTTCCTCAGACTCACTGTAATAATTACAGAACTGAAAAGCAATATTCAGAAGGGTACGTTTCCGTTGCAAAATATGTACTTGCAATCTATACTGTATAATCATAACAGGTACAGGTACCCTATGACAACCTGTAATTATTGTTCATTTTTGTCCAGCAAAAAATTTGTGCAACCTCGGGTTTATTCACATTTATATGCAGCTTGGATGACCATGTATCACAGGGAATAATTGCATTTCAAAGCCATTTGCCAGTTTTACATTGGCTGGCAGAAACAAGTTTGAATCATAGGCAGTTGTGGCAAGTCACGAACAGGCAGAACCCACTGCAACAGCCAGCCTAAAGCTGCACCAGTCAGAAGGAAATCCTCCAGTGTTTGGTAATGTAGCAAGTTAATCACTCTTTTGTCATAAATTGTGATAAAGCATGTATATCACAACTAAAAACAAATTATCAGCTTTTGTTGTGATCTAAGGTGCTATGTATACACGCACGAAAAGCAACAGAATAGATACAATATATTTCCAGGTTACTATTACAGTTGTGCTTAATGAATTAGGCACGCCCAGAAGAGTTGGGGTCAATTCAAATGGAAGTCGGTCAGTTCAGAATGTCAACAAAAATTCATAATTAATAATTCTAATTGTTGGATTTATTTTTAAACATGTATCAATCCACTGAAAAGAAGAAGGTATATCATTTCACAGTTTAGTCATTACCTATCCAACGTGTTTTGAATATATTGTTGATTTCATACAATAAGTAACTTTAATTCTTTATCATTACTCTGTTACTACAGGGGAGGAGAGGGAATAAATTATCTACCTTGAAGCTGTAGATCAGAGCTGCCAACCCTGTTCCTGGAGATCCACCATCCTGTAGCTTCCCTTCAACCCTAATTTAGCACATCTGATTCTAATATTTAGCTAAGAAAAGCTAAATAAGGCTACTCACAACTGGAAAAACCTAAAGGACACTAAATCTATAGGAATAGGGTTGGGCTGCCCAACTGTGTATGATTGGTATTCATCTACAGCAGATTAAAATTTTTGCCAAGATACTGCATTCAATGATCTAGATGCAAGGCAATGTCCCTTTCTCTGCCATGGGGCATTGGGACTCAATCTTTATACCAGGGGAATGAGTGTCCCCTAATGGCCCTTTAACTCAAGGTCCATCTGTGATTATTCTATCCACACTGTAAAAAATTGTTCAGTAAAAAACTGTAAAAAGAACTGGACACAAATATACCAGTACCGTTTCTATAATTTTACCCTAATTTCCTTAAGACAATAACAGAAAATGCTTTATAAACACAGTAAATGTCCGTTAACACACAGAGGTGATATTACTTTGTAACGGACATGTACTGTATTTATAAAGTATTTTCTGTTATTGTCTTGATGGAAATTTCTGTAAAATAATTGAAGAAGTACTGGCAACAAATTATCAGTATTTTGTGCTGTTTTTTCACAGATATTTTTTTACAGTGCAGGTTGCAACCAGATGAGACTCTGTTTATATTCAAAGGCAAGATATCTGATATCACTAGGCTGCCTGCAAGCCTTATAATTTTTTATATTCAAAGGCAAGATATCTGATATACTAGGCTGCCAGCAAGACTTATAATTTTGCTACCTAGTCAACTGCTAGCATTACTTTGAGGCCTGTGAGGCATCTTGCATTAGCTAATAGCTATCTTATATCACTTGGCTTTCTGTGAGGATTGAGATGTTATTTAGCTGCCTACCAGACTGCTAGGATTACTGTTCACATGTGGCTGTAGAGCTTTCGAGACAGCAATTGTGAATTGCAGCCTGGCAGGAATTAGTTTTTAACAAACTCCAACAATTGTACTGTGTATGTGCCTACTTAGCAGTGGTATAACTTCACTGGTGTTAACGAACTTAATTGCAGTGATTGTAGTGACACAATAATATATAATTATTCCATACAAGCTCCAGCCAGTTAGCTGCAATTAGCTAAACAGCTAGTTAAATTACCCTAAAGGACTGTACAGTATATAGATCTAACTAGTGCTTAGTGGTTGGCTAAATGAAGAAAAAAATTACTTTTCTTGAAATATCTTCAATTAAAAAAATTATTGTGAAAAGATAAATTAAAGCAGCTATTGCATGGTTATTTGCTTGGGAATTGTATTTCATTTAACCTTTTAACAAGGTTAAACATCAGTTAACTTGTTGACTGATTTTCAAGCCCTTCAGTTGGCAGCGGGTGAACAAATTTTCCTTAGGGCAAGACATGCAAGCTATGCTACTAGCTTGTGAGTAAAGGTGAATTACATTTCAACAATCACATCTTCGAAACCAGAAAAAAACAACATACAGTAGTTTTCTTTCATCACACTTAACCTTTCTTTTGACAAATCTTGCTCACAGATGCACAGATGGGCTGAAGGGCTAATTATTGCTACACCGCAAATAATTTGGTGAAAAAATACATTATTCCTGATTAGTTTGAACTAGCCTAGTAATAACCTCTTAAAAAATATAATACAATTCTATTTCTGTAGGGAATTCTGTTTAGGTTAAGAGCAGTGACTCTTTTACACCGGTGCCCTGTTATACAGCAATATAAAAACCATAGCAACAAAGGAAACAAACTATAATATAAATAATAATAAATAATAAAAATACATTTTAACAGACAAACTGTTAAAAACATATTGAGAAAATAACTCACATTTAATTCAAAAGTCTTGTAACAGGCTTTGTTTTTGAAGACACCTTTTCATTTTTCCAGAGGTGAATATTAATATTTTCCCTGCATATCAGGCATGATAATAAATGCATTTACCTAAAGGGATATATATTTGTTTTCTTCATTTAATTACGTATGTTTGATGATGTTGGTGGAGAGAATGGTAAAAGGTGCTCACTGCCCCATTGCACTACATACATATTCTGCCTCCCTCACTTTGGAAAAGTAAGCACTTTTGGGGCAGAAATAAAACTCACTGACTAGCCTACATATGCCACTGTGTGAGGGAAGTATATGTCTATGTTTATGTACACAACAATTATAGGCCTACGTTGTTGTGTGAGGTGAAGTGTGTCCTCGTCAGTTTAGCTCAGAAAATGCGCGTCTCGTTAACCTGCCAGGTCGGTTTAACTGGCGAAAATACGTTTGACTCGAAAAAGAGTCTACTTTCACCAAAGGGAGTCAGAGTAATCTATTCCAAAAACCCTGGGGTTGTAGCCTAGAAATCCAGAGCCATATATAGAGAGAGTATGGCCAACTAGGGAATCGAGTGTTCTGAGCTATCACGTTATGTGATTGGTTTCGAGGTGGTCACGTGTTTCGTGGACTCCATGTTGGAGCCCTAACATTCAGCTGATTCCCATTGACATAGTGAAGCGAATAGTGGAAAAATGTAATAAATCATTTTTTAAATTGCATAAATCACTGAAAAGATGCATTTTGGCTGCAATGAAAGACCGGGAAGCGGGGGAAAAAAATTACAAGTTCCCCCGTGAACCACAAAGGCGAAAAGTGAGGGAGTTGTATGTGAAATGAATGTTTTTTTTGGCAACAATATGGGATCATCGATGTGCCTGTTAATAATAATAATAGCCTAACAATGCAGTACATTACATTGTAGCACTATTTACTGTTACAATTTTTCCCATTGAGTAAGTTTAACCTGTCGTCGGCGATGGATGAACTACAAAAGGTTATGTCAGGACTCGGGAGACTGAAGAGAAAAGGTAAACACTGCTCAGAGACTTATAAGGCGACGTGTTCACTCACTACAATGAGCATTTTTAGAGGCCCATTTACGATATAGAAGGTAAATATGCGCTGGAATATTTCAGTAAGGTCCTTTTACATATTGACAAACCTTGATAATAACATATATGTGCCTGTTTATAGTGAAAATAAGAGATTTCTCTCAAGATAGCATATTCGCCCCATAGGGTTACACTGTACAGTCATCTGGTCTACAATATGGCGCCCATGTTTTGAGTTGGCCAAACTCTCTATATATACGGCTCTGTAGAAATCTAGACGCACCCTAGCGGCAGCCAATATAATTTGCAGCTAGGGTCAGTCTAGCAACTCTCTGTTGACACTGCGAGCTGGAAAAAACAAATTATGGTCAGGCCAATTACAACGTGTATAGAGTCGGTGGCCGGGCTTAACGAAATTACGGAAAAACAAAGAAATGGTTGCTGCTGCTGGCGAACAGCTGTCTTTCGAATCGGCTTTGGCCGCGAGTCTGGTAGACTTGGAGTTAATGTTCTGAAGTCTTCAGTCAAACTGAAGTCATTCTTACAAAAGGAAGATGTGTTCGGAATTTTGCCGACCGGAAACGTCGTTGCTCTGGTTGGCTGTAGCGCTATCCTATTGCATGCATAGGGAATTTCAAAGACAACCATTTATCCCGCCCCTCGGATTGAGCACTGCCAATGGTGAGTTCCTGACCCAACATCTTGATATGGGTCTCGCTTGCCAGGCTACTGGAGTCGTTCACTCTTAGTCTGGATGTTTGTTTACCGGTCTATTTTTGTTGATCATCCCGTTCTTTTTTTGCACTGGACGAATTAAAAAACGTGGCCATTTATTGTTTCCACAAAAAAGTTAGTGAGTTAATCTACTGAATTGGCCACCATCTTGGTTGAGTGTGATGTGTAAGATGAGAAAGCAGAAGTTAAGTTATGTCAAAATTGTAAAAAAAACAGTGGCTATCTGTATATCTTTGCCAACCGCAAACCAGTAAAGAAGGCATCAATAAATTGTTGAGGGTCATGCCTCTTTCCCAATCATTTTGGAGGGTCATAAAAAAATGTATTGCTGGTGAGGGAGGGTCAGGTTTATTTTGACTAAAGATCCCAAAACTCCTCCAGTAGCCCCTTAAATAGAAAAACAAAAAGTCCCTTAATCAGTTGTGATGAAGTTGACGAATATCCACTTTGTTGGATCCGATTCCTTTTAGTGTGGGCCAATGATGGCGTCCTTGTTCTATATCCCACAATCTACATTCCATTGACCTCTTTACTGCATCTATTAATCTTGGTGCCTGTTTACTTTGGGCAAATCACTCACCCTAGGCACCTGTTGGGAGGGTTAATTACGTTTCACAACCCCCTGCCTGGCCACACACACGCACACACACACACACACGCACACGCACGCACACACACACGCACACACGCACACACGCACACACGCACACACACAGCAACACAAATCAACACACTCTCGCTTCACAGTATTCCTTCCTACAGCCTCTACTCAGAAGGCTACCAGAGCTCAGAGCACATGGCTTTAGATGAAGAAATGAATGGATTTATTAACTCTTTCCACCGATTTCTCCCTATCTTCCTCTATGGCTCTCTCTCTATGGCTCTCTCTCTCTCTCTCTCTACTTTTCTATCTCTATAGGCTTCTCTGGTCCTGCGGTGTGGAAGGCTTTGCTGAAAGAAACTCTACATTCACTATATTGTTTTTCTCACTTCCAAGACTTTTCAAGCCCTAAAGGGGCTACAGCACTATTACCGTAGATAAAGCAAAGCCTCGTAGTGCTAAAGTGTATTACAACAACAAAGAGTTATAACAAAAATAATTGGCCTGAAGTTTAAGGTACAAAAGTTTACCTTGCCCTGAGATTTCATGTCTGTCTTTCTCTTGAAGCATACCTAGACCAACAAACCTTTAAAAAAAAGCCTATTATATATATATAACACATTTAATGTCTTCACGCTATGTTAATATCTACCAGTGCGATTAAATTAAATGTATTTGTTTTGGGTCTGGGGTATTGCCAGTGAAATATTGTCATATCATATTTGAAAACGTGAAATATTGTAATATTACTGTAGGTCTCCTCTTGCTCAATGCATTTATCCCATCCATCACCATGGAAACCATTTCCCAGAAGTCTTCTCTTTGTAGGGAGGGTAGAATTATAATTTAGAGCTAGACTTGGCTTTGTGTATCTGATTTCCTGTACTCCTTAAACTATCTTTAAACTTGTATTTAATTGAATGAGTAGTGTTGCATTTTTCTGCATTCCTCCCCAACATCATTACGATTATGCTGATGTTATGCAGTGTTTTGTACATCGTCCAAAACAAGACAGTAGCCTATGTAATGGAAAAGTACTGTATGTCTCATGTTGGCTATACTGCATTTGTGTTATGTCCCCAAGTACTTAGATGTGAATGATGTCAGTTAGTTTCTTTTATGATTTTATGATGCTCATACATAAAATAAATATCATAACAGGGGTGGAAACAGGAACTGTCTGTGAAATATGATTATTGTTGATAGATTAGTTGTTCACTCCACATGGTGCGATATCTTAGTGTCGGTAAAATTATGTAAGCTATCTTGTAAAACCTTTATTTAAACAGGTATGCAGATTGAGAACTGATTCTTATTTACAATGGTGACATGGCCAAACAAATACAATATATAAGTAGAAAATCTATATATAGATTTTGTATGTTTAGGAAGGTAAGAAAATACATCAATAGTGCAGCAGTAACACTCGAGTGATAAGTGTGCAAATATGCCATTGGATCAGAGCAGAGATACAGGGGTATAAATGTGAAAATGACAAGATATAAATGTGGTAGATAGGGGTGGCAATTTACATGTGAAATGATCGGAATGCAGCTCTGACAGCTCATAATTAAAATCAGTGAGGTTTTTTGCAGTTCTTTAAAACCTCTTACTTCTGCTGAGGAGGATGAGGTATCCAATCAGAAGACTAAAGAAGGATTAGCTGGCCAATTAGAAGTCTAGAGAAGCATGAGCTGGCCAGTCAGTGGCCTACTAACGATTTATAAGAACATGCCATTCCATGTTTATGGAACAGCTTACCCCTCCATGTTAGATCTTGTGCCACCCTTGACACATTTAAATCTAATTTCAAAACCTATCTCTTCTCTCTTGCATTTGATTGTAATTCATTATTTAATTGTTTTATAATCTTAGATTGTTTGTGTTGGGCTGTATGTAATGCACTTTGGCCAACGTGTGTTGTTTTTAAATGTACAATATGTAGGTTTTGGCCGTTAGGGGACTCTCAATCAAAACAAGAGCAAAAGATGACGTCGGGAAGTAGCGTGGGATCATGGGTTTTGTTATCGTCATCAATGACAACCTTCCAATCTAGCGTCTTCGGCAGAAAAAATGTTCACTGACAAACTAATGTATTATTAAAAATATTATAACTTTATTCACATTATGTTTGGCGGTTCCCTGGAACTTAGAACTAGAGCAGTCAAAGGTTATATGACGCCATTGACGGAAGACATTGTACCTTTAAATGTGCTATACAAATAAATTTGTTGGAGTAACATTCAAATCACTTGATCATGAACTTTACAGAATGATCACGATGCGCAAGGAGACTATGGACCTATCACCAGGTAGTACTGCAGACCTGTAATGATGTGGTGTTGGGAGAGAGGGAGACTTCAGCAGAAAGATGGTAGATGGAAATAATACTCTTTTATTTAATGGAACAGATCCAGAGATTCAATGAAGCAGATGCAGGGTACAGCGTAAGCGAGTTGCACACAAATATACATATGGTACCTACGTGGTCTTAATACAGCAACACGGACACTGTAGACAATTAACACAGAGCGTACACTTCAAATCGTCAAACATACACGACTCACTTTTCACAAAACTTCACCGAGAACTCCTGGATGCTGTTCGAAAACCCAACATAACTTCTTGCAACAAAGAATCAATGTCCGACACCGGACAAACGTTTGACCGGCTTATAAAGAACAAACTAACTAGCTACTCTAACATGGCTGCCTTCACTCACTAATCAGATACCAGTCTAACCTAATCTAGCAACTACCATAACAACAGCCGAACCGGAGGAGAGGTGTTTCAACACTTGAAGGAGCATTCCCATATACAACTAAGAACAGAAACATCATGCATTTGCACTGAACGAACACAAAATATACGTAGATTAAACATAAAACATAAATGAGTCCATTCTCAGTTCATGTATGCCAGCCTTCAATGGGCTGGACGTTACAGGACCAAAACCAATGCAGTATTGGAGCTGTCCCACACACACCTTCTGTTTGTGCATCTGGCCATCAGGAACACTATGGAGAGGGTGAGAGACAGGTTCCACTGGCTGGGCTGGAAGCAGACATCAGGGCCTACTGCCAGCAGTGCCCCAACTGCCAATTCACCTTGCGGTAGGGGCCCGCCAGAGGCTTGCTCAATGTCACCAAGGAGACCTGGGAACAGCAACCCTCACCACACTGCACGGACATGGAACACTTGCAGGACATGCAGAACTGAATGGAGCGGGTCCTACCCCTTCTCAGGCAACATATGGAGGAAACTCAATGCCATCAACATCAGGTGTAAAATTGCCCTTCCCATCTCCAGGAATTCCAACCAGGTGAAAAGGTTCTAGTCCTCATGCCCACCACAGCCGGTAGGTTCCTGGACAACTGGCAAGGGCCCTATCCCATAAAGGAGGAGACTGGGCCAGTGATCTACAGGGTCACCCAGCCAGGGATACCTTGGTTAAGGCCTTCTTCATGGACACCTTTGTTGTGGCCTTCTTCACGGACACCTTGGTTGTGGCCTTCTTCACGGACACCTTGGTTAAGGCCTTCTTCACGGACACCTTGGTTGTGGCCTTCTTCACTGACACCTTGGTTGTGGCCTTCTTCACGGACACCTTGGTTGAGGCCTTCTTCACGGACACCTTGGTTGAGGCCTTCTTCACGGACACCTTGGTTGAGGCCTTCTTCACGGACACCTTGGTTAAGGCCTTCTTCACGGACACCTTGGTTGTGGCCTTCTTCACATACATTTATATTTTGGGGGGCTCAGCCCAGAGTCTACAAATCCAGAATAGATCTGAACAGTATAAAATTTGCATCAATTCCTTTTTCTTTATCCATACGTGCACAACCCCCACAAACCTGACCACCACCACCACCACCACCACACACAGACAGACAGACAGGCACCCTTCTGGAGGGTTCTGACCATGACCCAGACCAGGCATCCAACACACCATACCAATCTGTATATACAGACATATTGTATTATTGGTGTGGCCAGATGCACGGCTGTCTATCTTAGGTTGTCCCCAATCATGAAAAATTATAGACATTACAGATAACGTTTCTGCACATGGCTCTCTGGAAAGGAACTTAACATGCATGTCTATGCGTGTGCACGTTTGTGTGTGTGCATGTCTATGTGTGTGCATGTCTATGCGTGTGCACGTTTGTGTGTGTGCATGTCTGTGTGTGTGTGCATGTCTGTGTGTTTGCGCGTGTCTGTGTGTGTGTGCATGTGTGCACGGTGTCACACAGTTATCAGTCCAATCTAATCTCTTGGATGATACTCAGTAATGATGCTAATAAGGATAAACAGAACCATAGAGTTTAGAACAGATAAATGAGGCAGTGGAGATATCAGCAGTAGCACGGGTCAAAACTCCCATCTCTTTTTCTGATTTCTTCTTTAGTTGGATAAGTGATTTAAAAACATTACATATTTCATAGATGTATTTTTCTTTGTGGTTTATTATAATGAACGGTAAAAAAAAATGTTTTTGCACTGGTGACCACACCACTAATGACAGCCATTTGGTTCATAAGATGATGTAGTTATATTTATAGGCCATTAGCACTCACCATCAGGGAGAAAATGAGGAACAAATGAACAACCAACACAACCCAAAAGCTGAGTGGATATGTAAGCTTTTTCTTATAATATTTTACATTTACTTGCCCTTCACATTAAAATTGGTTAAGGCACTATCGATTTCCATACATCCGTCCATGTCCATGTCACTCGCAATATCTAAGACCAACCTGATGTTTTATTACATTTTTACATTAACTTTTGTGACTCACTCCGCATTTGATCTAAAGTCATGAAATTCTGTTTGGTACTTTCTCTACTCACAAGGAAAGGATTTGCTTCAAGAACCATATTGTAACGTCTCACATAATGGAATTTAAAAAACACAAAATTCTATTTTTCTGGCACTGAGTAACAGAAATGCATGAGACTTGATATGTGGCATCCATAATAAAAAGTCTCTAAAGAGAATATATTCCAGTCTATTATCTAAAACTGTGTAGCCTACCTCAAACCACTCATTGAGTACATCCAGCCAGTTCCCTGTGATAGGACATCTGATTCAACTTGTCTACTAATCATCAAGTTTTTGATTAGTGAATCTTATGTTGTACAGTAGTTCAAGGCTACAGATAAACTGTGGCACCTCTTCTTGAGGAGATGTTTTTAGAACCATTAACCTACAGTGACATTACTGACCAATAAACAATCAAGCATGTGTGATCTTGCACATAGTCTTATTGCATATGAATTAGAGGATGGATACCCGATCTGAGCCCGATGGAACCTGACGGTACCCGATGGGCCGGGCCGGGTTCGGACAGATACTTAAATGATGTTCGGGTTCTGATCGGGCTCGGACAGGGGTGCCCAATAGGTCAATCGCGAACAACCATCGATCGCAAAGACAATGCTGGTAGATCGCACATTTTTAATAGCTAAATGCTTTTGTTACATTTTTATTTTCATGTAAAAATATAACAACGTCATTATTTCTCCATTTAGTTTCTTTCTGACTTGCACTTAACGAATAGATTTTGACCAGGTAAGATTTTTGTTTATTCAGTTGCCATGACAACTAACGTTTAGTCTGCCTCGCGATTTCCAAGAGCCGTATTCGGTAGCACATATGACATTAATTTGCAAAATGCAAATGTAAAATAAATTCCAACCATTTGGAAATGAGTGCGATACCAAGCAAAAAGCCTAAAACTTACCATTTCCATGCTATATCCTTTTCTTAATGCATTTGTCTGATCTGCCAAACAAGTAGGTAGGCTATTGCTTTTCCAAAGAAAGGAAACGTTGACAAACATTTTCGGACACTTAATAAAATCTATGACAACGATTGCAAGAAGCGAGATTAGAAGAACAAAGGTGAACGAACTGAAATCTCAATTAACTGGTCAACAGTCACTTTTTACTCGCCCAAGCCTAAAAGCAAAGGGCAGAGGCATAATTACGGTTGAGTCACACCATCATAAACTGGCTACTGTAATCTGTTGTATTGTAGATGTTTTGAGTTCAGCGTTAAAATGGAATATTAATAATCAACATTTAACGTTTTTCCTCCTTAACTGGATGAAGAATTCCACATAGAGATACATGTAGTCATTCAGAGAACAGACAGGAGTGGTGAGCTGTCCAACTTTCATAGGCAATGGGGAAAAATAGAAAATATCTTTATCTAATGTAGGCTATCTATGTTAGCCAACCTAAATCGCTTGAAGTAGCCTAGTTCTAATTATTTTACTATCTGATGGATTATCTAATCTTGATGGATGGATTATGTAAAAAGATCCCATATTGCAGTTTAGTAGCCTATAGCCTACAGTTTTAGAGGAAAATGGAAAGAGTGATTTTCATTTAAACAAGCTGCATTTTGTTATGTTAATGTTACTTCACTCGGGACACTCGTGTTGATTTGAATTTCATTAAGAAAACTGTGAATATAATTTTTTTTTCTGCTAGCTTGGGCCATTTTTGGTACGCCTATGTTAATATAATTTCAATTGGCTACATGATTGGGCCTCTTGTGCGCGCCTGTGTTAACGTGCGCTTTTTTGCCCCGTGTGCACTGATGCGCTCATCTGACATTTCCGAATTCCTTTCTACAGTTGCTTAGTAAAAGCGGGATTTCCACACAAACAAACGTAGGCCTATGTGTCATTCATTAGTATGAGAAAAAATAAAGATTTTAACCGTGTCAGGCTCTGGTCGGGGTCGGACATAAATTTCTTAAAGCTTGTTGGTCTCTGGTCGGGTTCGGTTACTGCTCTGTCGGATGCGGGCCGGGGTCGGACAGAAAAATGCGGCCCGATCCGCACTCTAATATCAATCAATCAAGGATTTGCATGCTGTACCCTGGTCAACTCAAGGTATCCAAGAACATTTAGATCAACCATATGTTGGTCTCCATTAATATTCTCACACCTTAAATTCATACTTTGCACATTAATTCATACTTTGCACATTAATTCATACTTTGCACATTAATTCATACTTTGCACGTGACATCACAACTACTGGCTGGCAGGCAAGAACATCATTCTCCTAGCATCAAAACCTAGTAAGCTAGGTGATGTCGCCAGTTTTACCATACAAAATCTGGTGTTTTAAGGTGAAAACGACATGCCAGATAGCAATAATAATACATATCAATTAATTCATGCATGAATTCATGATCATTCACGTACGCTTACGCTAAAGTGTTACCAGTGTGCTTATTCTAACCAACACAAACACACAAATATAATCTAATTTGAGATGTGACTGACACGCACACAAACACGCTTTATTAGTCTTTCTACATGGGTTTAGTTAATGATCGGGCTATAATAAGACCACGTTGGCTATGTAATCGCTGACAACCGGGAAAATTTCATAGTGGTTGGTGTAAACCGGGACATTTTAGGGTAGGCAGGGTGTACGTATTCAGATGAAGACTTCATCACAAGATGGAACAGATTAGCAAACGTTAGTAGGAAGCAAGCTAACTACTAGTAACACCTTTGCTTTGATTATGAAGGTATTCCTGTTTTTCAGCTACGACAGCGTTGTTAACCAAATCACTCTTGAAAAAAATTAGGCCTAGCTAGTATCCGTACTTTTGTAGGCTTTCATGTTTTGTGCGGTGTACAGTAAGGTGACGGATTCTCGATAGATGTAAATAAATATCTCAACTCCAAGTCTGGTAGACTTTGCAAGCTTCACAAAGCATGAAAACATCAGCAGGTGCTGTGTATGGATCACAAGTTCCCGAGTATGTTAATATTTTCATGATATCTAATTTAACATTTGGTTGATTGATTGTAGTATTGGAAATCCAGGCTGCAATTCCCCTGGCTGGCCACTGTTTGTCACCATTTTATCGGCGTTTCTTGCCCTCCAGGTATCCATGGTAATCACGTGACTGCAAAGTATGAATTCTGAGGCAGTGAAGCATTTTTATGTTCAAACTGAGTTGTGCTTTAGATCATTGTCTTGATGGAAGATCCAACTATGGCCCAGTTTAATCTCCCTGGCAGAGACAGTCAGGTTTTAATCTAATACTTGATTAAATCCATGTATCCTAAAAAATTTCCAGGGCTTTTGGATGGAAAAACAGCTCCACAACATTAAAGAGCCACCACCATCCTTCACAGGGGGGATGAGGTACTGAATTCCACAGCTTAGTAGATTCTTTGGCAACTCAAACCATCTCCTCACTGTTCATAGAAGCAAAACACATCCTACTCCAGGCAAACTGTTACCATTTCCATTTTTTTTACTTATTTATTGCCCTGATTGTGGAAATGGGTATTTTCTACAATTGAGCTATTTTCTTATAGCCATTTCCTGATTTGTTCTACTTAACAACCTTTGGTCACACATCACCACTGTATTCTCTGGTCTTTCCAGAGAAATAGAAACAAAATACTAAATGTCAATTGATAGGGAGCTCGCTAGCTAACTAGCAACTGATATTGGTAGGTGTTGTACATTAGGATAATTTATAAATATGGTTTAGAATATATTTTAGAGCTATAGGTCGTACTGTAGGTGCATGCATCTTTCATAGTGCTCAACAATTTCTGATTAACATGTTTTGTATAACAATGTAAAATATGAATGGGAATATTCTTCAGTCAGATTTTACTCATAATTATTTCTATGGGTGCCAATAATTGTTCCACACAAGCAGCCTATTTAACCTGGTAGGCTGTTTGACATCTCATTCTCATTTGCAACGGCAAACTGGTGAAGATAAAGCGCAGTAATGCAAGACAACATGAAGTTTCACATGAATACAACAAAATACTCAAAATATTTAGTAGAAATCTATACACAGTTTATGTAAATGAGGTATGTTTAGACAGGTAGGTCAATTAAAATGCCTTGGTGGTGGAGCAATATCAATGGAACAGTAGCACTGGAGCATAACTGTTTAAATGATGATGTGCAAATATGCATTGGGGTGGAACAGAGACACTGGGGCACATGCACAGATTGACCTCAGGGGGGGCTTGATTCCCTGCCCTTTCCCCCTCAGACTCAACAAGCCAAGGTCAAGATAATCTTTATTATCCCCAAGGGGCAATTTGTTGCACAGCTAGCACTAACACACTCAACGAGCCAAACAACACACAAACAATTCACCCACAATAAACATAGAATTACTTCATGTTTTTCAGGAACCCAATAGTAGTAGGGACAAATTAATTCTTAAATCTATTGGTCCTGCTTCTTGTTAGGTTATATCTGCGACTAGATGGAAGGAACCTGAACTCACTTCACAGGGGTGACAGGGTGAGCGAGAATTAATTGGGCCTTGTTTGTGGCTCTGACTTTGTACAGTGGATAGGTTTTTTAGATTTATGTCTATCAATTCCTCCCAGATTATTTCTGTTTTTCAAAGACAGTGACCCAAACCAGCAAATAAATGAGAAAGCTAAACAGGCTCAATAAAAACAAGAATAAAACATTCTCATAAAAATGGTGTCAACATTAAAACATCTGAGTTTCCGAATACTTGCACTGATGGGCTTTTGCTCAAACAACAACAGTATGTTTGTGCTCTTAAACATTTATGCCACTACGAATCCAGCGATACGGCTCTCCAGAATACTAGTAGCCATCTACAACCTCTGATCCGAGCACACACCAGCAAAGGATTACCTCATCACCCACTCTCCTATAATTAATTCCAGTACCCTCTCTAGTTTGTCATTTGAAATCTTGTGAGTTTAGTATTGTACTCGCATTTCGGTGCAATAGTATGGTCTCTATTTTTCAGTACTTTTGGGAAAGTAATTGTGTTCATACGATGCTATGAAAGCCTACTTGTCTTCTCAATGCATTACGCTGCGTTCCACATTATTATGCAAATTATATTTTACACTGATCTTCCTAAATAGTCGATGTCGATTATAAGTCAGTATAATTTTCAAGTCAACAACCGTTAGGGTATAAGTTGAATTTCATTTAACAAACCACCCAGTGAAAACTGTATATTTTTCAAAAATAAAAAAAACTCAAATTGCACTGTTCCAAATTATTATTTTAGCGAGCTTGGAACAGGTCCAGAGGACAATGATTATGTTCAGCATAGGTGAGCCAAGCACAGGAAGTAGCTTCTTAAGTAGTTTAGTAGAAATAGGGTCCAGTTGACCGCTGGTAGGTTTAGAACCCATAACTAATTTGGTAAAAGTGTCAAACTATAAAGAGTTAAAGACTTCAAGTGCACTTGCGTTCAGAGCTTGCGCTGCGTTGCACCGAGTGCAAGATAGGGCCCCAGGTCTTTTGTTAGTGTTTGTTGTATTTGTATTTGCTTTGACATCCTTGGGTAGATGGAGGGTATCCAATCCAAGTGCGTCCAATATATATTGGGCTATGAAAGAACCCATATTATGTCCCATAAAAGACCTAGGTTGGGTCACAAGAGAGCTAGTGTTTCGACAGAAAATGTAATAAAATGATGATCTGATATTCCAGGATTATGAGGAAATACAGTTAGATACACAATATTCATTTCACGAGACAAAACTAAATCCAAGGTATGGTGTGGCAGTGAGTAGGTTCCAAACATGTTGGATAAAACCTACTTAGTCCAAAGGCTTTTTGGAGAAGGTCATATTAGACTTCTCCATGTGAATATTAAAGTCACCAAATGCTAAAATATGATCTGCCCTGAATACAAGATCTGTTAAGAATTATGGGAAATCATTGAGGAACACTGTATATAGTCCAATACTTAAATATATGAAGTATAGAGAGATATAGGAGTATCCACCTGTCAACATGTGATTGATGGCTTGGTATATGACCCCCATGAACTTTGATCCCGCCACCACCCAACCCCTTGACCTCACTGACTCCATTAACCTGTGACCTCCCTGACACCACCCCTCCCACATCCATGCCCCTCCATGACCCCATTAACCCTAGCACCCCAAGGACCAAGTCAAGTCAAGTCAGGTGCCACGTTTATGGTGGTGGTGTGGTGTAGAGAGAAGGAAATCTTGGCCGGAATGGTGGTAGTTGATGATCCGTTGTTTATAATAATGATAGTCGCCCATCCAGGGCACACAAAGGAGTTGCAGGGTACACGGCTACCGAGATGTACAAACCTATACTTGCGTAAAGCCTACGTGCTCTTAACAGCGGCAAAGAACACTGTAGCTAAACACAAAAATATATGTAGTACATAGAGACTGCGATCGTGGGACTCACTTTTCACAACTATATATGTTGCTCCTGGACAGGCTTCAAAGAATAAACACGCTCACCGGTAACAGGAAACAATGATTCACAACTCTTTCCTGTCTAGGCTCCATCTATATGGTAAGCTAACCTACTTAACACAGCACGGCTGTTCGTAATCATTAATTAACCTTTTCTACCAGATACCAGCTTCCTACTACATAGCAACAACCTAGACTGGAGAGAGGCGTGGAAAACTCAACTAAAGGGACATTATAACACTTTAACCAAAACACCATGCATAGCACTGAAATATGAGAAACAAACACAGAACGTAAACCAAACATATATGTATATACGAGTCCAATGCTCAGTTCATGTACACCAGCCCCCACTGGGCTGGATGTGACATCAGGTTTATTTATAACCACTCGTTACAACCAAGGTATGCAGCAAAGCATTTGTGAAGCCACAACACGCACAACCTTGAGGCGGATGGGCTACAACAGCAGAAGACCCCACCGGGTACCACTCAGACTAAGACTGGGAAAATGTTGCCTGGTCTGATGAGTCTCGATTTCTGTCGAGACATTCAGATGGTAGAGTCAACAGAATTAGAACATGGATCCATCATGCTTTGTTACCACTGTGCAGGCTGGTGGTGGTGGTGTAATGGTTTAAGGGATGTTTTCTTGGCACACTTTAGGCCCCTTAGTGCCAATTGGGCATCGTTTAAATGCCACGGCCTACCTGAGCTTTGTTTCTGACATTGTCCATTCCTTTATGGCCACCATGTACCCATCCTCTGACGGCTACTTCCAGCAGGATAATGCACCATGTCACAAAGCTTGAATCATTTCAAATTGGTTTCTTGAACATGACAATGAGTTTACTGTACTAAAATGGCCTCATTTATAAAACTTTGCGGTGGATTTGCGTCAGAAGTGGCGTACGGACGAAATATAGGACGTGCGTACTTAAAGAAATATTCAGATTTATAAAAACGTGCACACGCACGCATCTATAGCGCTTAATCGCGGAAGTGTGTATGCCACGGGTGGGGGAAATGGGTAACATTAGAGCAACATGTCTGCATCACAAATTATTTGGACATTGGTGGAATGAAAATGCTTTCGACTAATGAAAACATTCCCATTCGGTGTCCTTATGGCAACATGAGTGCAGTCAAAAGCATCGATTACATTTGGGATACCGGACATAGCTGCAAATTGTGATTTTTTGATTGCCTGTTTACCCGCCGTGTACGGAAACTTCATGTACTTATGCGCCAAGCCTATTATACCGACTAACACGCCTGGCATTTCTCGGCTGAGATATCCCTGACTTGTCAGTAAATTCCATCTGGAAAGTGCAATGTCGCCAGAAATCCTGCTATGAGTGATATGAAAGGCGCCAATAAATAATATTCATTATTAAACTATTATTATAATTATAATTATTATCTTCTAACATTGCAAGGTCAGCTATTATGCGTCATTACGCATTGTGATGGCATGGCTTTTTATAACCATCCATTTGATTGTATCTGATAATCTACAGATGTATTAATCTAATTGTGAATGTAAAATAGTTCTGCACAAATAGAAAATCTTGAACCTTTCAAAATGGTTAAGACATGCATCACGATGGAACACATTTAAAAATAAAACAAACTAAATGCATATAAATTAACACTATTTTTCTGTATCTGATTACGACATTATACTATGAAAACAATATTCCTCAATTGACAATAACGACTATCTATTATCTATTTATTATCTATCTTATCATCATCTATTTATCTATTTATCTGCACCGCCAGACAGAGACATCGACAAGAATATTAGTTTTAAACATGATTTTGTTCTGTTTACCGTATAATTTATGAGGATGAATTACATAACATGCCAATATAATTAGCCTACATAATATATTTGAATGTTCTTTTTGCAAATATGTGCAATATGTCCTTCATTTGCCTTTACGTTACAATCTTGTTTTATATTGTTTGTATTTCTCTGCAGGCTGTTAATTGTATGCATGGCTTTGTGACATCTTCATATTATTAATGAGAGGCAGTATTTCGATTTCGGTTACACAACGCTCTGCAGTTTCAGACCGATCTACAGTAGCCTACGTGTTTCATCCATCTGCCGATGGTGTCGCCATTTCTCATTTCACCCAGTTTTGTGCGTACGCATGGGTCAGAGTTTCCGTGACGGACCGCACATTTTCCCGTCAAGTTTGTTTTTTATAAATCCCAATTATTGCGTAGAGAGATGCATACGTCTTCTTTTGTGCGTACGCCACGTTTATAAATGAGGCCCCAGATCTAAACCCAATAGAGCATCTTTGGGATGTGGTGGTATGGGAGCTTTGTGCCCTGGATGCGCATCCCACAAATCTCCATCAACTGCAAGATGCTATTCTATCAATATGGGCCAACATTTCTAAAGAATGCTTTCAGCACCTTGTTGAATCAATGCCACGTAGAATTAAGGCAGTTCTGATGGCAAAAGGGGGTCAAACACAGTATTAGTATGGTGTTCCTAATAATCCTTTATTTGAGTGTATACATATAGACATAACGTAGGACTAATTTCAAATACATACACAACATTACTGAAATGCAAGAGAGTAAAAAAAGGTCTTTAAACTGGATTTAGACGCAACCAGAGATGGAGAGGACCTGATGTCTAAAGGTAAATTCTTCTAGAGCTTTGGGGCGACTACTGAGAAAGCTCAATCACCATTTCATTTACACCGAGAGCGGGGGACAGATAAAAGAGACTGATCACAAGATCTTAGTGACCTGAAGGCTATGTATGGCCTAATAAAATCAAAAATATAATCTGGGGCCGAACTATGTAGAGCCTTGAAAGCAAAAAGATGTATCTTAAAGTTGACTCTAAATTTTATTGGTAGCCAGTGCGATGAGGCAAGAACGGGGGAGATATGATCCCTTTTCTTAGTTCCTGTTAACAATCTGACTGTTGAATTTTGAACCATCTGTAACCGAGACAGTGTAGTTTGAAGTAGGTCAACGCACAGAAAATTACAGTAGTCTAATCAAGAGAAAATTAGTGCATGAATCACAATTTCAAGGTCTTTACTAGATAGAACGTCTTTTACCTTTGCTATGGATCGTAATTGAAAAAAGCTACTCTTTACAAATGCATTTACATGCTTGTCAAAATGGAGAAGAGGATCATAATAGACTCCAAGAATTTTTATGTGATTATGTAGGTTGTTACTTAAGAGACCTAGCTGTGTTTTAATGGAGTTGTTGGTAGCAGCAGTCAATCCTATATTCAAAACATAAGGACCACTTGTATGACAGGAGGAACCGTGCCTTACTATTGGTCGATGGTACACTCCTCCCCTAATACATCTGTCAAGGATTTAACAATAGGATCTAAGCCTTGCTATTGGTACGTTTTATACTACAACCCTAAAACAGCTAAATACTAAGTAGAGGCCGTGAAGGATCATTGAGGATCCTCAGACCATTAGGGTTTGTTGTCTAAGATAAGCTTCTATACCCATCTTTCTAACACTGTGTGTGTAGCGGTTGCTGTCTGTTTGGGTGAGTGTATGTGTGCATGGTTGTGTTTGTGTGTATATGTGTTTGTGTATCTGTGTGTATGTGTGCATGTTTGTGTTTGTGTGTCTGTGTGTATGTGTGCATGTTTGTGTTTGTGTGTCTGTGTTTTTCTGTGCCTATGTGTGTGCGTGAGAGTTATATGTTAAGGCATTACTATAGAAATGGAATATAGTTGGCACTCAATTATTGTAGAAAATTTAAAAAGCCTTTATTTCATCATGGCTCAAGTATTAAAAAAGGTGACAGGTATACAACTACGCGTTGCGGCTACAAGCCTTCGTCAGGGTGTGAGTGACAAAAACATTCTCAAGTTCATTTTGAGTAACAATTAATCAGTCAGATAACAATCACCTGGTTGCGCTATGTGAGGCAACCAGAAAAAAAAGAGGGCTTGAAAAACTACAGAATTGTTTTTATTTAATAAATAATAACATTAGATATTGTAATGATATATTGACCGCTGAACTGGAAATGCCCCCGGTTATCATTTCAGAAATCTGGTCACCTTAATTTACAGAACTGCCTCTATGTCCTTCCTTAGAAAATGTGATGGATTCTACCACTGCGTCAACCCATTTGTCTTCTGTGTAACCTGCGCTCGAGCAGGTACATCTCCTTAGTCACCCCAAAAGCCCATACATCCTTTGGCCAAATCTTCTTCCAGTTTACAGCAGCTAACGACTAGAACGAACTACAAAAACATCTGACTCATGAACACTGTGTTCCTCACCTCCTTTATATCTCGAATTTCAGAGCTTCTGCCTGATCACTGCACATGCTGACCCCCCCTCCCACATGCACTCTACCTCTGCCCATTCTGGACCCGGTGGCTTAGTTTTGCCACAAGGTGCATTTGCATGCACTGATCTGTACAGCATCTTATTTATTGTCATTTGCACAGACTCCATTTGCACAGTTATGCTCAAGTGTTAATTAATTTATCCCTCTAATTCAGAGTTCTGTTGCACTAACCGTACATAAACCTACATTGTTTTTTTATTCTATGTTCATTCCCTGTATTTGTTGTGTAACTTGTATATTTCATGTGTAAATTTATGTCTTTGTGCACCTTTGCTTTTATCTTGACCAGTTTCAAATGAGATACTGTTCTCAACGTGCCCACCTTATTATAAAGGGGCGCAGATGGCTCAGTGGGTAGGGAGTCCAACTTGTAGTCAGAAGGTTGCCAGTTCGATTCCCGACTGAGCCAAATGTTGTTGTGTCCTTGGGCAAGACACTTTACCCTAATTGCTCCCAGGTTGTTAGTGTAAATAAGAAATTGTTCTTAGTCAACTCACCTGGTTAAATAAAGGTTAAATAAAATAAATAAAAAATAAAAAAAATAAAGGTTAAACAAAAATATAATAAATTAAATAAGTTAATAAAAGCCTATAACAGAGAATACATTATAAAAAGTGCATACAGTTTTAAGAAGTACATTCAGAAGTACATAAGATACTTAAATAAATAAAATATAAATTTTCCAGAGTGAAAATGCTATAAGACAACAACAGAGCAATGTTTTAGAATTCAATCATAGGCACAAGAGAAGGGGACTTTAAGATTAAAGATTGCTATATTTGGGGCATAGCTATCTCAGCTCTTCCGGTAGTTTGTTCCAGTTGTGGGTAGCATAACAAGTAGATGCCGCTTCTTAGGGTTTAGTCTGCACTTTAGGTTCTACTAGCTGACCTGAGTCTATTGATCTGAGGGCCGTGCTTGGTTTGTTGTCTTTAAGCATTTCAGAGGTATATTTTGGAGCTATCCCACTCAGTGATCTATAGACTAGTAGCATCTAACTGGCTAAATGGAAGCCATTTTAATGATTTTAAAACTGGAGTAATGTGGTCTGTTTAACATTAATGCTAATCTATTTCATCGAAAGCTGAAACAAAAACAGAAAAGCAGCAATTTCATAGTAGTTACTGCATTGCAGTTCATATATAAAGGATTCATTCAATTGACTTAAGCAAAAAATAATTATGCAAAATGTCATTGATGTTACAGCCCAGTTTTATATGTGGAAATCAGTCAAATGTATTTATTTAAAAAAAAAAGGAAATGGTATATTTACAGTGTAGGTCTAGTTTCAGCATGCATATGTAATACATGGATTAGGGTTTAATTTATTTATTCAATTGAGTGATTTCCTTAATTGAACTGTAACTTAGGAAAAGTAATTGAAATTGTTGTATTTGTGTCTACATGTTTGTTTAGTATGAATGTAGTTTCAAATAAAAAAGAGTAACATGCCCTACCTTTAATTAATCACCATTAATATTGCATATTATTATACTATAAGTTAGTAAACCAATGTGTTCAATAACAACATAAACTGGATAATGAGGCACACAAGTGGTTTCAAACATGTTCTAAGTATTGACCACTCTTTCCTCCTGATATTCCTTACCTCTCTATCCTGGATCATTTGCCCTATTTTCTGAATGCTACAGAGGTTTTACTCTGTCCTTCTCCCTCTTTTTTACGAGATACATTCCTCTGACCGGCTGGCAGCACTTTCTGGAATCTAGAAAAAGGCATGGATGTTTAATGCACATTATATTGACAGTTAAACAATAGTTTGTAGCATATGGAATAATCAGATTCTTGAGACGCCAGGGCTGGCTAGCTATCCTGTCTGTGTAACTTGCACTTTCATAGTCACATTCACTACAAACCATATATTTTGACCTGTATACACCAATGTCAAAAGGAGGTTATAAATTTAAAATGCTGTACAAATTGTGTATCAACTCTTAAAATTGAGCTCAGTAGAGTTAGGTAATGAAGGTAGCTACACAGATCAGCTGATTATCAGCGTGATGAAGTATACAGCCAGTCTGTCTGCACACCAAAAATTAAGTTCTGCTGTCATATCATCAGTGTTGTCAACTATTTTTGATGGAAAGTAGCTAAAGCCTGCTCAAAAATATCATATGATCTGAGATAAGGAATCATTAATTATATTGTTTATCTGTTTTATGTGTGTTTCTGTTTATTTAGGCCAATGGATTGCATTGGAGATTTAATTTGATTTCTATGAAATGTCCCAGTTCATGTGACACCTCTCTCTAGTTTGGCTGTTGTTAGGTTAGTGTAGGCTGGTATCTTGTAGATCTGATGATAAATGATTATGTTCAGCCATGTTCTATTAGCCAGATAGTTTGCTCTTTATAAAGTGTGGCCAAACAAAAGAGAGGTGTTGGTCATTGATGATAATCTGTTGGTGGGTGTGAGAAGGCTGTCCAGGAGCTACTATTTTAAATGTAAGTTGTGAAAAGTGTGTTGTTGAAGTTTGGAAGTTTATGCGTACGCTCTTTTCTTGTAGGTTAGCTGTCAGCGTCCCATGCCACTATAAGAGCATGGTAATATATATGGTATCTTTTTGCACTTGCATTTACTTGTTCATCTGCAACTGTACTAGGTTGTGAAAAGAGTGAAGTATGTGCTTGAGCTTATGCATACATTCTACATAAATAAATATATTTGTTTTCATCGTTCATGCCACTGTGAGAGCATAATAAGCTATATAAATACTGTTTACTCGTTGTGCACTCGCTTCAACTGTTTGTCTGGAACTGCAATACATGTATGTTTCCCGGATTGTCCATTAAATAAGCAACAAACATCTACTGCCTGCTTTGGTCTCCCTCCTCTCTCTACACCAACACCTCATGGTGACAACTTTGCCCTGGAAAGCAGGATCAGGCAGGGTTGCCCTTTGTCCCCCGTACTCTTTGTTATTGCTATTGAGCCCCTTTTGATAGTGTTGCGGGCCTCTGCCTCTGCCAGGGTGTATCGCGGGAGGGCATTTAGCATAGGCTATCTGTCTATGCTGATGACCTGCTGCTCTATGTACATAACCCTGCAACATCCTTATCCTCATTTCTCTCCCTTGTGGAGAAATTTGGTTATTTTTCTGGTTACAAACTCTATCTCCAAAAGAGTGAGTGCTTTCCAATCAATCCAGCAGCATTGCAGCTACAGCAGACAGACTTGCCCTTTCAGCTTAACCGCTCTGGCTTCAAATACTGTACCTTGGAGTGAATGTGACTCATTCATTATCTGCCCTCTTCTCTGCCAACTTTGCCCCCCCTTCTCATCCAGATGAAGGCAGATTTTCAGAGGTGCGGAAATTTACCTCTGTCACTTATAGATAAGAGTAATGCTGTTAAAATGAATAGTTTGCCTAAATTTCTTCTCCTTTTTTCAGTCTATCCCGTTGTCCTTGCCAAAATAATTTTTCAAGTGCAAAACAGTGAATCCAATTGTCTACAATTTGCACAATAAATACATGCACATGGCTTGCTGATCAAAACGGAGGAGTTTATTATTAGTGAAATGTCTAAAACTAAACATTATTTAATTGTGTGAGCCATCACATGCAAAATGAGTCATTCAATATTTTTTATCTGTAAAAATGTAAAAATGGACAGGCAGAGGTGATTTTTCTGTTTACATGTAACACATTGCTACAGAAATATATGTACTGTATTCAGTTCATACAGTTTAAAATTATTCAACCCCTATTGCAAATGAGGTTTATTGTTACAATTTACAGACATTCAGCTATTTGCAGTGAACAAACGAAACAAAAGCGATTGAAATAGCTCAACACAAGAAATTCTTCAGGTGATTTCCTTAACTTATAATGACTTCTCCAGTCTCAAAACTATCCACAACCTGTAAAACTACCGGTATATATTATTTGGAGCACATGTTTACAAATGGAGTTTTGGGAATGTGGTCATTGAATGTATTTTGGGTGAAATCAATGAAAAATTATTCGAAGTTTGTTCAATATACACTGCTGTTTTGTATACTGTGAGAGGAGATTTGAAAATGTGACTTCAGTTTTGAACAGTGCAGGTTAGCAATTGAAAGTACTGTATGCTAAAAACCTAACATAACACAAAATACAGTAATACAGCAATTAGCTACATTTCTACAATAATACTGTATTGAAATATATTCAAAATCTTAAAAACGAAATACTATCAAAACCAATAGAACAACCACAACTGATTCCCATTGTAGCTGAACACCTACCCAGGTGTTAACTAGTCTTTCAATGTCAGTACCATTTATACAAAAGGGGACATCTTATTTTAGGAATAATTTGTAACTGTAATGTCAACATGGACCAAGTCAGAGATAGAGAAGTGACTGACAGAGGAAGAACACTGGCTAGGAGAGGGAGAAGAGTACAGTTGTGCTTAAAGGTTTGCATACCCCTGGTAATAAATGTATCATTTTTAAAGAAAACATGAGTGAGCAGGCAAAACAAATTGTTGATTCATATTTAACTGTAGGTCATAACAGAATGGCACAATCATAAAACAAAACATGACAACAAAGGAAATAATGAAATGACCCCTGTTCAAGAGTCTGTATACCTTCAGTTCTCAATATGGTGTATTTCCCCCTTTAGCATCAATGACAGCGTGCAGTCTTTTGTGATAGTTGTCTATGAGGCCCCACATTCTTGCAGGCGGTATAGCTGCCCATTCGTCTTGGCAAAATGCAAAGTCTTTGGTCGTCTTGGATGAACTGCACGTTTGAGATCTTCCCAGATTGGCTCGATGATATTAAGTTCAGGAGACTGTGATGGCCACTTCAGAATCTTTAACTTTTTCTGCTGTAACCACTGGAGGGTCAACTTGGCCTTGTGCTTAGGGTCATTGGCCCAAAGCATCCCATGCACAGCTTTCATGCAGAAGAAAGCATATTGTCTGCCAGTATTGTCCGATAACATGCTGCATTCATCTTGACATCAATTTTTATAAGGTTTTGAAAAAGTGATCTAAGTATTGAGAAATGGGTCCTATCAATTGTAAAAATTATTGAATATCAAAACACAGATTTTTCTCAATTCTTAACACTTTTCCCAATATACAATACACCTAAACTTAAGACCATTTGTTCTTTGAACTAAAATTACTTGTGCAAAATGACACAACATCAAAGTATTACAATTTCTAAATGCAATTCACACATTACATCTGAGATTACTGTATTCATTATTCACATTTCATTACAAAGATCTAAATATTAATTGATACAACTGCTGATAAGTAACTGATAAGTAACTGTTGCATTACTCTGAATATAAAGCTGTATGGAAACTGACAAACAATAGCCATGTTTAGCTTATGAATGTTTCAGGATAATGACATCCATTGACATCAATTATTGTGAAACATGGACCAGTTAGACTACATTATATATGTATGTAATATTTCATTAGTATTCTTTATTAGACACCGTTTCTATGGTCAAGATTTCTAAACCTTTTCTGAGAGGTAGTTGTGGACCTTGTCATAGAGGAGTGCTTAGGACTCTCCAGAGAGGCGGCCATGTTCCTCGTTTTAGAGTTTTGGGAGAACGTGGTAGTAGGCCTGTCATGATAAAAAATTTACTGGACGATAAATTGTCTCAGAAATTATTGTGATAAACGATAACATTGTCGTTCTGAGACCATTTTCATCTAATATAATGATAATGGCATAATTATGCAGGTACAACTTTTCAAAGATCAACAAAACTTTTTTTCTAAAGAATATTTAACACTGGAACTGGAAAACATTTTAAATATCCACAATAAATTTCCACAAAAAAACACCCAAAAACAAAAAACTATTGACTCTCAGTCTCTGTTTACAAAATGCACTGGAATAATAACCAAACACAATCAAAAACAATTAAGTAAATGGAAATTAAAAACCACACACAACCAAAACAATCAAGTATTTTTGGTAGAGAGAGAGACGAGGAAAACAAACAAGCATGCAAATGGAAATTATTGCGACCGTAAAAATTATTGAGCTCATTTTTATTTATCATGCGATTAATTGACTTATTGCATATTGTGACAGGCCTACGTGGTAGAGGACAAGACCTCGGACCAAGACAGTGGCAGCAACAGCAAAGAGTGTCCAATGAAATCTGAACAATAGTTGTAGATCATGTGTTAAATCAGTGGTTCTCAAACCTCTCCTCGGGGACCCCCAGACGTGACACAGTTTAGCTGTTGCCCTGAACCATCAGATCAGATTCACTAATAAACAACATGTTGATTAGTAGGTAAGTTGAATCAGGTGTGCTAGCTCAATAATAGATCAAATACATGGACTGGCTGGGGGTCCCCGAGGAGAGGTTTGAGAACCACTGTGTTAAATCATGACATGACAATGCCAATAGGGGAGGCAGAGGCAACATTTTGACTGACCAACAAGAGCGGGCTGTGGTCGATTTGGTTCAGGCCTGAAATGAAATTTGCCTTACAGATATTCAGCAACATTTCTTGGACAAAGACGACATGTTCAACAATGTGGAAGCCATATGACTGCTGACTATTGCACGAATGCTGAAAAGGCATCAGGTTTCTCTAAAACACCTGTACAATGTGCCTTTTTACAGAAATGTAGACAGAGTGAAGCAACTGAGGAGGCCTGAGTATGTTCAGATTTGTTCAGTTTCAACATGTCGTTGTGAAAATTTCCCCAAACAGTCTACATCGCAGTAGTCAGTAATTCTCTTTCAAAATTGTCTTTTGAGACGGTGATGGAGCTGGATGCTGATAAAAACCATCACAAAGTCATATTATTGTATGAGCCAGACTTCAAACTGGCCAAGACGAAGAGGAGTGGTATGAGTTTCGTTGGCCAGCAAGCAAGCAATTACCTGGACGATGTGGGGCCAACATCACTGTGTGTTTATATCTGAAGCTGGAGTGGTGGGATGCAGACTGCATATTGAATCATATATTGCAGCTCTCCTTCTTTGATGAGCTAATTCAGGTCTATAGAGCTGATGGTGTGAACCTATCAGGTTCCACGATGCTCATAGGGTGCCAGCATGGTTTCAGGCCCATCCACAATTGACCACCCTGTACTTGCCACCATGTTCTCCTTTGGAGATGCAAGGTATATGATAGGCACCCTCATAGACAAGTAATTATTCCTCAGGCCATGTATGACGCATGCAATGCATCAAGGCAGACCAGTGGATTCGCCATGCCTGAAGATTCTTCCCGAAATGTTAGGCTGATGAAATCATCCATTGTGATGTGGATGAGAACCTGCGGCCAAATCCACAAGAGAGGGTTGTTAGAAATAAAGAAGTGGAGTAATCAATACTTTGTTTTGGTTTTAACAGTAAGCCAGATGAGGAACACTGCAGTTGACATTTTATTGTAGTTGTTTCTTTTTTGTAGCTAATTATTTTTGCTTTTATTCAAGGTATGTGGTGACCATTTTGAGTTTTGTGTCTAGAATATAAAAATATGACATCAAGGTTGTGAAATTAGTGTCAACCTAATTGTAAAAAACTGTAGTTGGCTAATTACTGATGGCATTTTTTAAAATAGTTTTAGCGTAATTTGTCTCTCTCTATAAATAAATAAATGAAACATTTACAGTAGGAAACATACGTAAAGGAGGTAGGTTACTATTTACACCTATAACATACAAAATGGGCTGGTGCACCCTGAAACTCCCAGGCTGAAAATTAGTCCAACTCTAGCATTGCATTTGGGTGATTGTGTATTTCTCTACTGGTGGATACAAAGGCCATCAGGCAACAGGCCACAGCTCATCACTGTCCTCTTGCCTAGAAAGCAAAGGGCTGTTTCACGCCTGCACAGCATACTAATACTAGCCCAACAAAGAAGTAGAGTGCTTCAATCAGACCTTGAAGAATTGCCTCCGGGAACACCTAGGGGTGTGTGTAGAACAAGGCACACACTTCTGCAGCTTTGTAGAGTGCAGAGTAACAGGCCATTCCACAATGGGCATCACACTTGCATCCTCATGCAGGGCAGCAAGCTCAAACTGCTCCTCAGCAGGCTCCACCCCATTAGGCACACTGTGTTTACAGCAACACATGCAGAGTTATATTACCACACAGTTCCACAGTGCTGTTATCCTGATGGGTCGTGACACTTGATTGATTGCTTTGTTCTATAATGCCACTTAGTTTGCAGACAGAGAACCGCACGGTTGCCCACTGTGCCTGGTCATTCTGAACACAAAAACCTTGTGGACACATTCGTAAAACAGCTATTTTCGGCATACACTCAGAAAAGAAGATATGAGAATGTACCTGAAAGGGTAAAAACATGGATCTGTACCTTATCGAGGTACAAATATTATACCCTTCGGCATGGGTCCTTATTTTTTTACCATTGATATCTGCACCTCTAATGGAACAGTTATGTAACCTGAGGGAGACAACTGTACACATTAAGTGCCCTAAGGATCACTTTCATACCTTTGGGTGTACTTATGTGACAAGTGTAGCTCTATGTACAGTTATTTCCCTCAGGTACTTGTGTCACATTACAGATTTCAATGGAAAAAACATAGACGTATGCTGAAGGGTAAAATCATAGGAATAGAATGGATAGAAAGGCCATTGAACTGCTTGGCATGGTCATTCGATTAGTACACAACAAAATGGCGATTGTTGTTAGTTGTCACGGTGACAACACACAAATTGTTTTAATGTGGAAGTAGGCCGCTAGATCTTTGCAATGGAATGGTACACATAAAAATGGGTGCCACTCTGACCATTCTGCTACATTGATTTGAATTGGAATGTCCTTTCTATCCATTCCATTTCTATGGGTACAATATTCATACCTCGGTATGGTACAGCCCCAGCTCATACCTCCTTTTTCAAAGTGTAGGGTTAGGGTTACTGATATTTTAATTGGGGATAATGCTTTGGATCCCAATAATGTGTGTGTTTGTGTGCAGTGGTGCAAACCTTTTGTACACTGTTATGTTATCAGCTTGATCTCTCTGAAGTAAGTTGAAATAAGAAGCAGATAAAGCAAAAAGGCTTGATTGATTTTTCCTGAATCCAACTTGACATATTCCACCCAATGTTTCAAAGTACCACCTGCATAAGAGAGCATGCTTTCCCAAGCTGCCTGTTTAATACTTCCCACAAGCGTTCAGCTTGACCTCCATGCTCATCCCTTCAATTGTACACGTGTGTGTGTGTGTTTCTATTGTTATGGTTTGTTTGTTTAACTGCATCTTTAAGTGTGTGTTTCTGTGTATTATTGTTTGTTTACCTGCATCTTTGTGTGTGTGTGTGTGTGTGTGTTTCTGTGTGTTATTGTTTGTTTACCTGCATCTTTGTGTGTGTGTGTGTTTCTGTGTGTTATTGTTAGTTTCCCTGCATCTTTGTGTGTGTGTTTCTGTGCGTTTTTGTTTACCTGCATCTTTGTGTGTTTGTTTCTGTGTGTTATTGTTTGTTTACCTGATTCCCTTTGTGTTTGTTTCTGTGTAGTATTGTTTGTTTACCTGTTTCCCTGTGTGTTCGTTTCTGTGTGGTATTGTTTGTTTACCTGATTCCCTATGTGTTTGTTTCTGTGTGGAATTGTTTGATTTCTTGCTTCCCTGTGTGTGTTTCTGTGTGTTATGGTTTGTTTACCTGCGTCCCTGTGTGTGTGTTTCTGTGTATTATTATTTCTTTGCCTGCTTCCTTGTGTGTGTGTTTCTATGTGTGTTATCGTTTGTTTACCTGCTTCCCAGTCAGCTTTTTGTGGGTGCGTGTGCATTACAGCAACCTGTTCAATCCATCCAACAAGAAAAACTTTAAGTTGAAACCTTGCTGATCCAGCTTGATGGAGCTCCATCACAACTCATCACGACAACAACAAACAACCGATAATTCTAACAATCAATAAAACAGCTAATATTACCTCTAGGGTCATTTGCTATGTGAAGGTCCAAACTAGACGTGAGGGGGAACTAACAGGGTGGGTTTTTTTCCCGGAAATGCCCCAGAACTACTTTTGCTCATGAAGCATAGATGAGCCAGAAAACAGATGACCTCGACTCCTCTTTGTTTCTTCAACCGTCCTGATCGATTTGAGGCACTCTGGGAAAAAGCTTCACTCACAATGGTCCGGACTGACACAAACACACACACATTCCACTCTCTGTTGTCTACACGGGACATCCACCAGCCAGCTAGTATTTCACACCTCTGATGGCATATCATTGTTTCTCTCAGTATCCCAAATACAGCACTTGATATGTTTTAGGGTGCCATTTGCGATTCATCTAATGTCTATTTTGCACTAATGTCATAGCATTAGCAAATGTTGGTTAGGCCAACCATTTTCTGCCCATTTCAGACTTTTTGCTAATGTCATAGGATCAGTCACAACTGTCCTACTTTGCTGATACAAAGGTGGTGCCGATTCAGCTAAAAGCAGACATTGTTCTTTTGTGTTTTGTCTAACCTTTGAAAATGAGTGCGTGTCATAGCATTAGCAAAGGTTCAGGTAGGGCGGTTACTTAAACTGTTGTTGTTTGTTCCAAACTTTCCTTTAATGTTTGTTGCCAGCAAATATTTTATATACACCAATACCCTGACATTCGCAATTGGCTAAAAGGACAGCTGTTTTGTTTTGGCTAAAAGCACAGCTGTTTTGTTTTGGCTAAAAGCACAGCTGTTTTGTTTTGGCTAAAAGCACAGCACCCTTAACGAGGCAGACACACCTGCACCTGCTCTGAATGCAACGATGGCATCTTCCCCAGTGTAATTTTCAGGTTTTTTAGTTTGGGGTGTACTTTATACAATATAGATTACTTTTATTTACCAGTATCTTTTTTTAACCATCAATCTTATGGTATGGTTTTCCATTAATTTAAGTTAATTGACTTTTTTCAATGTTTGGCACAAGCATGAAATCAGACCATGAGTATATACAGTATATACAACATTTTAGAGGTGTAGTCAACTGGGAGGAGAAAAAAAATTATGATTTGCCATCTTATAACCTCTATGGGAACCATCACCTTACCGTGGTAGAGTGGGTTTGAGTGTCCCTGTGAACCTGAGAGCTGTGTTGTCTGGAGCCTTGTTTTCTTGGTAGGGTTTCCCATGGCAGAGTGGTCTCAGGTGAGGGGCCAGACTAAGAATGGTTCAAAAAGACCCAATGGAAAATCGAGTAAGAGGAAGTGAGACCCTGCCCTACCCTCGGCAAGCGTCTGGTGAACAGGTATGCCACAGAGCCCAGCTTGGCACAGCCAGAAAGAGCTATGTGGCATCTCTCTCCTTTCCATCCTGGGGGCCCATCACTCACAGGAAGAACCGCTGGGGTTGGATGCGCTGTCACATGGGTGGCAGTGAAGGTCAGGGGCCTCAACGGAAAAGACCCGGGCGGCAGAGGCTGTCTGTGGGGACATGGAACGTCACCTCTCTGTGGGGGAAGGAACCGGAACTTGTGCACAAGGTGGAGCGCTACCGGTTGGATCTGTTGGGGCTTACCTCTATGCACAGCCTCGGTTCTAGAACCGCACTCCTGGATAGGAGTTGGACCCTATTCTTCGCTGGAGTTTCCCAGGGTGTGAGGTGCCAGGCGGGTGTGGATATACTCACAAACCCCTGGTTGAGCGCAGCTGTGTTGGAGTTTACCCCAGTGGACAAAAGGGTTGCCTCCTTACGCTTAAAGGGAAACTTCACCCTACAGCTATCTGAAGGTGCTAGTAGCTTCTCCCAGACATTTGTAGAACAATGAGATATGTTTCACCCATGCCTGGCTAGCGAGAGAGCAAGATTTGAAATTTTGCAGGGAAACTTCCTACTCTGACATCACCCTGTGGTATGAATGGACTGTGGAGATTGGAAAAATGAATATAGGCATGTATGGAAGTCATTCATTTTCAATGGAAGCCAGCTACTCTCAGCTGCAAGGACCGGCAAATCAGTCAGCGTCGCATTTCGGGCGTTTTGGGCGTGTTGAGCGACCAGAACGTCAAGCAGAAAAGTTTAAGTTTGTTCAACTTTATGGTAATGAGTTATGATGCGGTTCAGCGGCTAACGACCATTAACCAATCAAAATATAGACGTCATTTGCGCTGGCTGATTTCAGAGAAACATTCGATGTAAACTTTCATTCTAACCAAAACAATAAAGCAGCACCAAACACAACAACTTCGCAACTTTGCAGTGATACACATACAGTGCCTTGCGAAAGTATTTGGCCCCTTGAACATTTCGACCTTTTGCCACATTTCAGGCTTCAAACATAAAGATATAAAACTGTAATTTTTTGTGAAGAAGCAACAACAAGTGGAAAAAAATCATGAAGTGGAACAGAATTTTTAGGACATTTCAAACTTTTTTAACAAATAAAAAACTGACAAATTGAGCGAGCAAAATTATTCAGCCCCTTTACTTTTAGTGCAGCAAACTCTCTCCAGAAGTTCAGTGAGGATCTCTGAATGATCCAATGTTGACCTAAATGACTAATGATGATAAATAGAATCCACCTGTGTGTAATCAAGTCTCCCTATAAATGCACCTGCTCTGTGATAGTCTCAGAGGTCCGTTGAAAGCACAGAGTGCATCATGAAGAACAAGGAACACACCAGGCAGGTCCAAGATACTGTTGTGGAGAAGTTAAAAGCCGGATTTGGATACAAAAAGATTTCCCAAGCTTTAAACATCCCAAGGAGCACTGTGCAAGTGATAATATTGAAATGGAAGGAGTATCAGACCACTGCAAATCTACCAAGACCCGGCCGTCCCTCTAAACTTTCAGCTCATACAAGGAGAAGACTGATCAGAGATGCAGCCAAGAGGCCCATTATCACTCTGGATGAACTGCAGAGATCTACAGCTGAGGTGGGCGAGTCTGTCCATAGGACAACAATCAGTTGTATACTGCACAAATCTGGCCTTTATGGAAGAGTGGCAAGAAGAAAGCCATTTCTGAAAGATATCCATAAAAAGTGTTGTTTAAAGTTTGCCACAAGCCACCTGGGAGACACACCAAACATGTGGAAGA
>JACXGM010002933.1:12220-34448 GCA_016801145.1 Umbra pygmaea | reverse complement strand
TTTCTGAGTTTACTTCTCTAAGCGTCTCTAGGATGTGGTGCCGCGTGTGTTCCTGCTGTAACCTCTGACTCCGCCTCCTCAGTCTCTCATCATGGTGTTCGCACACCTGGTTCACTCTCAACTGGAGCCTCTGTTGGAGTTCTTGTGCAGCCTGCCGGGCCCCACGGGTAAACCGGCCCTGGAGTTCGTCATGGCTGAGTGGATGAGCCGACAGCACCTCTTCTACGGGCAGTACGAGGGCAAAGTCAGGTGAGGGTTTGAGGCTGTAGACGGGGCCTCCGCTGGCATGCCTAGGACTACGCTTTTCAAGCACTCTGTGAAAAGGTTGTACATTGCTGTCCGTGCTCCAGCATCTTCTTTAGCAGTAGACATTTGAACTGTTAAATGGTTTGTTTGTAATGATTGTGCCTTTATTGTGGTGCAGCACGGTGGCCCTGTGTAAGCTGCTGCAGCACGGCCTCAACACCGACGACAAGCGCCTCCAGGACATCGTAGTCAAGGGGGAGGAAATCTTTGGCCCTGACGAGGGCATCCGCACACGTTCCAAGTCTGCCAAAAGTATGACCTTTTGATCATTAGATATTTGTGCATTGAGCGGTAATATGATAGTGACATAAACAGAAACACTTTGCATTTGTCGAATATACAGCACGGCCCATAAGGATTGGAAAATCAAAGTCTAAATTGCTATTTGTCCGTACACTCAAAGCAAATGAATAGTTCAAAAACAAAGGATGGACCCGAGAAGACACTTTCACAACGTATGTCGGATAAATTAGTGCCACAGGACACACCTGATCAAATAGAAACCCTTCAGGCAAATGGCCCAATACTAATGGGAGGGTGGAACTCTGAATGTCCCTTTATTCAAAGTTGGTAACACGTGTTGAAACAGACAGAAATAAAAGGTCTCAGTTTCTTTCCTAGGCCTCATTTTAAATTTTGAATCATAGTTTTATTTTATTTTTTGACTGTACAGCAAAAGTAGCAATTGTGACTTTGCCATCTCAGTACATATGGAGTGAACTGTACTAACACCTAGTGTATAATGTGCATAGTCGTTCTTGTTTCCTGCTGCCTGCCTTTGTGTCAGTCTCTGTTTTTGTCTCTCCAGATCCAGAGAGATGGACCAACATTCCGTTGCTAGTGAAGGTGTTTAAGCTGATTGTCAACGAGCTGTCATCCGTGGTGGAGGCCAACACAACCAGAGCAGTAACATCAGACTGGAGTCAAGGTGAGGTCACTCACCAGCCACGCGTCATCAATGTCATCAGTGGTGGATGCCTTGACACGAACAGTTATGACCCAATACAAATTGATTCATGCATTACTTTATCCAGAGTTCAAAGCAGCCCTGAAAGCTGAATTTTAAAAGCAGTTTTTTGGCCTGATAAGAAGACTCTTGTACACCATTGATAGAAAGTACTTCAAGTCTATAATTTCATAACCTTGAAATGTTGTTTCTGATGGGCTAAGCCCTAACTTTGAATTTAAATATGTCTTACTGTTCTTACAGCATGAGAAATGTTTCTCCTTATTCCTGTCAAATAAAGCTGTTAAAGAGAGCTATTTTTAAAATGTTGTCTTTGTCATGTGCAAAGTTGTATTTAGTGTGAGTGAAAGCAAGCTGCCCTGTTGTAGCTAATCCTAAACTGGTTGCGTCACCTCAGATTCAGGTGGAATGTGGGAGGACCAGGAGGCGGAGGAGGATGAGGACGAAGATGATGAGGACGAGGACGAAGGGCTGGCCGGGCAGCTTCTATCTGACCTCATCGCATCTAAAAAATATGGTGAGATTTTCCCCCTCTCGGGACAGCCATTTTACATGTAGCACTGTATCTGCTATGATTCTCAGGAATCTTAATCCTTGTTTTTCTGTTTCAGAGGAAGACTATTATGAGGATGATGATGAGGAAGATCCAGATGCCTTGAAGGATCCCATATTTCAGATAGACCTCCAGGTAATGCTCTGTCTTCAGCTCCTTTACTTTAGACTTCACACTAACGTGAGTAATAAGGGCAGTGGTACAGTAGCATACACTAAATACATGTCAAATGTGTGGAACATTGTTCAAATTGGCAGCACCTCACAACACCATCAAACCAATCAAATGCCTTGTCAAAAGGCTTCATTGACTAAATATGTCAAATATATCAGGCTTCCCCCAACACTGAGTTTTCTGCTGTTTTACAAAAAAATAGCATACGGAATGATCAAGTCATTGCAATTTTCTCTGAACTAAACTGATCAAGCCTTTGGTGAGCATTTAGCGGGAGGATTAAGGAAATATAACATTCATCACAAATTGTGGTTGTGTGGGGTCCTTGTGGCATAGTGAGCTAAGTCACTGTATTGCTTGATAGTCTACATCATGATAGTCACAGGTTCGAGCCTGACTATGGGTTCTCTGACTTTCCCCGCGCCTCCTGCACAAGGCAGTGCAAATTGGCATAATGATGACTGAATATATTTGGAGGTATGGCTTTACAAGACTAGGGTTTATATTCTCGAACATTTAAGTCCTGTTTAATGAAGTTACATTTTAACGTTTCTACTCTAGTTTATTTACTTTTTGACATTAGTGTTGTTTTTGGCAGCCTGTTTTGATTTCAGTTTTAGTCTAGTCTTTGTGTCAAGTTGTCATTTTAGTTTTTATTAGTTGTAGTCACGTTCATACACTTTTTTTTTTAGTCTAGTTAAGTTTCAGTCGACTAAAAGTCTGAGCATTTTAGTCTTATTTTAGTCAAAATTATCCATGATTATTTTAGTTTAGTTGACGAAAACTGATGACATTTTGTCTGGTTTTAGTCAATGAAAATTGTATTTTAGTCTCTTCAGTAATGCAATTCTATTTATCCTAGTCAATATAGTGTAAGTACCTATTAGTACAGACAAAACCCAAAATTACAAATCTGAACAAGAATACTTAATGTATTTATCATTTTAAATATTTTATCTTTAAGAGTTATTTACTAATTATTTTAGACTTTTTATTTTGTTTTTGTCTTATTTTCAGACAGAGGAAGTTAAATTATCTTAGTGCACTGGCAGTTTTTGGAGTGCACTGTAAGGTCAGTGGTGGAATTTATACCTGCCAGCTGTGAGACTTTGTAAAAAAGTGCTAAGACGGATTTGCGGTTGGTGCTGGTAGTCAGGTTGCGTACCACGGGACGCTGTGTGTGCTCGACCTGTATGTTAGTTGTTTGAGTGACAACAACTCACAAGCAACAGCAGTGGAGCCGGAAAGGCAATTCAGATGTGTTCATGACGACAAAAACATTTTTTGCACAATGTGACATTTCTATTTTTTTACGAAATGTGTAGAAGAAAGAAACTGAAAGCGGTATCGATCCTATTGTCTCTAGTAACAATCTTTTTAAACGAGGCGTAATGTCTGTAGTATCAACATTTTGGGATTGTTCCGCCCACCACTACAGGAAACAGAAATACTCCAAAATAATAATAATAACTGAACAAGAAGAAAATAACGCTATAAAACTTTTTCTGTCTTGTTTTGGTCAACGAAAATGAAGAGACATTTTAGCGTAGTTTTTATTTTCTAAACCACATTTGGTCTCGTTTTTATTCATCAACAAAATTGAAACATACATTTAATTATAATCATCGTCACATGACCAGCATTTACGTTGAGTCTCGTCTCTGTCACGTGATAAAGGTTTGTTGACGACAATATTTAGTCATAATTTTTGTTGACGAAAGCAACACTATTTGACATCTTAAATTGATGTGGCTTGTTTGCTGTGTGTTCCAGGCATACTTGACGGATTTTCTGACCCAGTTTGCCCAGTCTCCGTGCTACAGCATGTTCTCTGGCCATCTCAACGACAGTGAGCGAAGAGTCCTACAGACGATTGGCATCTAAACCTTCAACTCCTCCCCTTCCCTACATCAACCCTGCCTAAACACTCTCAACAACCAATCCCTCACGCTCAACAACCAATCACCAATCTCTGAGTATGGAGATGATCCAATTGACCAGGTGGCTATTGGTGCTTCACCTCAATCTCTGACAGAGGAACATTGTTGGACGAGGACAGGAGACAGACATGCACTTCCTCATAATCCAGTCAGTCTGTTCTGGCTAAAGGGATGACCGGGAAAAGCCTGCGAACTTGCGGAGGTTTCTGAAGGAGGAGAAGGGTGTTGAAGGACGCTTGCTTTTGATCCCATGGTGGACTGGTAGACTGGGATGGATTTGGTCATCCGAACTTTCTTGTTTGTCCTGTTGGACTCATTGCGGGACTTGTGAGATGGAGGGGTTGATATCTTGCAGCAATGGGACAGTCCGAAAGGGCAACTGATGTATGACTATGATGTAGTCTTTACTGTGTCGCATTTGTAACTCAACCCACATATTTTTGTGCTTCTCTAAGTAAGAGAACTTTGAAGAGTCAAAGACTTGACAGTGATGGACAAGAAGAGGATCCTGTCCTGCGTACGTTGGCTGCCTTATTTTCAGAAGCAATTGACTTTTCAGATGGGTATGGAAACCGTGAGGATCTCTGGTCACTGCCGGGGTCTGGGTGGGTATGAGGGATTCACACTGTTGCCATGGTGACTCCCTGCTTTCTCATTTCCTTGTACCCATTGGAGTTGGGATGACCTTTCTAAATAAAAGTCCCAACAGGACACCATTTTCAGTTTCATTTATTTTAGTTTACCAGGACGTCAGTGTTGGAATACAGGTGTGTTCTCCCGAGCTTTTTAGTCCCCATGGTATCCTGAAGCATAATACTCTATAGCTGACTAAAAGCAACGGTCTGTCAAAGTGGTATTGAGTATTTGGATTGTTTAACCTGTTCTTCAGGACCTTGAAGCTTTGACACTTAATGCAATCTCCCTTTCAAAGAAATGTATAAGTAAGTTTCTTAAACAAATTCATTGTCAAATGTTGTCATTCATTAATAATTATGAAACTGTCATAAATACAAAGCTACATTAAGCTAAATATATATTTAATAAATATATATTTGGGTTTTAAATATGTTTGTCATTTAGCAGACACTCTTATCCAGAGCAACTTAAGTACCACATTGAATGCATTGTTAGCAATACCTTCTGTACACTTCTGAATTCATCCTGCTGCTGCCATTTTGTTTTGTCAGTGTTTCTCAAAGTCCGCCGGCGCCTTTCATGTACTAGAAGACATATCCCAAAGTTAGCACAACTGAATCTAGTTATGAATCCCTTGGCTGCTTCATTCAAGTGAGCTACTTCAGGGCTACTGCAAAACTGAGACGGCCGGGGGTCCCCAGGAGAGTTTTGAGGAATACTGCGTTACGTCAATAACGATGAGTGGACCAGTTCGAGGCAGCCATGCATGTCATGACACTACATCCACAGATGACATGGTAGCTTTGGGTCTCCTGAATTTCCTTTTCTCAGTTTTGTCTTTGCATCACCTTGATAAATCTTCACCTTTTCATGTCTGTGATACTCTTCCAAAACAGTACTGCCTGATCTTTGCACTTTAGCAAATGCTATTCTGGCCTTTGTTTTTAGTGCTGATCAGAGTTTTGCGACTTGGTGTGTGGCTTTTGAAATTCCGCCAAATGTGTAAAATCTGCAAACAATAGGTTTTATTGACATTTTTCATATTTCTGGTCAGTCTTTCCTCTGCCATCAACTGCTGTTGTTTTCCTTGGCCGAGCTAGTCGTAAGTAATTGCTGAAGACACCAGTGGTTTATTTTTTTTAAGGACATTCCAAACTTTGCTATGCCCAATGTTTGTGCTATGGTTGCTATTGTGTTCCTCTTTTTTCCAACCAGTTCACTTGCTTTTCTTTCAAAGGGATTACTTCATTCTAGATTTTTCAGTAGGCATAATCCAACGTGAATAGTTCAAAGGCAAAAGCAACAAATAGAACAGCCTATACTTTCTAATTTATTTTATGTTTGAACAATGCAACAGGAATCATCAGATTAATTAGAAATGCATTTAAGGCAATTCTCCCAACACTTATCCTTGCATGAAATGGGGATGGAACTCTGAAAGTACTGTTATTATTACTTAGAAAAACCAAAATGCTGCAATAGCCAGAAATTTACTTTGACAGTCTAATGTTGCCTCATTCATCTTTACATTGTATTTTAATTTGATTTGAGAGCACATTTTTTTATTTTACTGTTCCAATACTTATGGAGGGCACTGTTTGTGCCTATACGTCATATCACCTTGCTATTAAAATTTTAATTTCATGGCTGACTGAGGTATGATAGTGACTATGTTTATAGTGTGTATACATACTGTACACTCAGTGGTCAGTTTAATTACTGAATTTAATTAGTTCATCTAATTGTTTCCAGAACATCATGGAGTTTTATAATGTTTGGTTGCAATGTGTCAGAGTACATTTGCATTTAATTCATTAGTGGAACTAATTTGCTGAAGTGCTACTATGCGCTCTGTTTGTTACACTATCTCCCTCATCACCTGTGACAAGGAGGAATATGGCTGTGTGCTTTGTCCCTTAAAGATATTTGTTTGCCTTGTCGTCTTAAAACTACTCTGTTGAGGAGTAGTAGTAGTAGTAGTAGTAGATAACTTTATTGTCCCCATGGGGCATTTGGGTTTGCGGCACAGTCGCAAGGCACTTTGTGAAAAGACATCAGACATTTGGTACAAACAAATAGTCCATACATCAGACACCAACAGACATAACATAAAAAGCATACATCACACACTATCATACACTATGCACCCTTAGATATGACCAGGCCAGCAGGACATTAGCTTATTGACTGATTTAATGTAAAAGTTAATCACATGATTGATTTGACTGATTTAATGCTTTTATGGCTTGTGGGACAAAAGAGAATTTAGATCTGTTCTTGATCAGAAGGGGTTGGCAGAAACTACGCCTAAATGGCAGTAATTTTAAATTAGATGCCAGGGGGTGTGTGTAGTCACATACAATGTTACTGGCCTTTCTCACCAGTCTGTCTTTGTAAATGTGTTCCATGCTTGGTAGTGTTATCCCAAGCAACTTACTGGCAGTAGTAATTGTTTTTCTGATAATCATTTTCTGTGACTCAGTGGCATTTCCAAACCAGCAGGTAATACAGCAAGTTAAAACACTTTCAATAAAAGAAGAATAAAATATTTGGAGCATTTTGTTATTGACATTAAAAACAAGCAGTTTCTTTAAAAAGTACATTCTTTGCTGTGTCTTAGTATGCAAAAGATCAGTCCATGAGTCCCATTTAAGCTTGTTGTCCAGTACGATGCCAAGGTATTTGTAGTTTGTAACAACCTGAATAACCCCCCCCATTGATAAAAGTGTTGGTGGATTGCTGTGTCTTTCTAAAATCTATGGACATTTCTTTGGTCTTATGGTTTTTAAAATTAAGTGTGACATCATTGCACCATTCTAGAAAGGAGTCTAAAACTGGCCCATGATCTACCTCCCCATCCTGAAGCAGACTCACTTGTTGACCCATGTTCCACACTACTGTTGCTATGCAACAGATTATGGGTTAGAGCAGAGGTCTCCAAACCTGGTCCAGGAGAGATACCATCCTGTGGGTTTCATTGCAAAACCACGTCAATTAGGGTTTGAGTCAATGGTGTAGGAATTACAATTATTATTATTTTTTTCTTCACCGAAACACAAGCTGAAGTATTTTATTTGCAAAATGCACAAAAACTCTGAAAACATTAAATACATCAGTCAAAATCAACTACTGGCATCAAAATGTACCACTTATCATGAAAATATTTAAATCAGTTATTAAATCAGTTTTCTCAACGCCACCCTGGCATATCGCTGAAGCCCAATTCGGGGCCGAGACCCCGCTGTTGAGAATTGATGTTGTACTTCTGTTTTCAACGCTTTAAACCCCCTCATGTAAAATTGCAGTATATTCTTCCACGGTGGAGGCGCTAAGAAATCTGATTGGGTCTCATCCGAACACTGGCAGCGTCACAGGCGATGTGTCATTCTAACCAGATCTTGTTGATCACTAAACTCACACCCGCCTGTCATGTAATTTTAATCGAAAATGGTTATAGAGATGTTATTTAAAGCGGCGTAGGGAATGAAATAGCGGTTTATTCCATTGGTTTTTCGGGCTGAAAAAAATCATTTTTCATTATTGGACATTATGTTTACATTAGGGAAGATGTCTCTTATCGCCATGGCTCTGCCGGTGATCAGTGTTTTCCTCTCCGCCAGCCAGGGTGAGTATTCGCGATGCGGTTTCGTTTTTTTAACAGGCCGCGGCACCAGGCTACATTTCTTAATACAGTTTACACGTGTTTCAAGAAGGTATCATAGATTTTTGCTGTAGCTGAATTGCAGTCGACACAAAAAGGCTACATTATTCCAGTTCGGTTGAAAGGGTGTGCATACATTAATAATGTTTCGCCATTGTGTTCAATATTTTATTACGTTATCTATTATAAGCTTTTATATTATATAATTATTGCTATGAACGTATCACATTGGTGTCTCAACTGAAATGCGAAGCGCACAATAGACTAGACACATTATTCTCACGCCCACGTAGACAACTGTTATTCTGATAAGTGCCGCTATTTTCCTCTAATAGATGAGTCGTCTAAATGCTTAATCACAAAATAGCGTTAACAATATTACACAGTTTCTGTTTAGAACACGTTGTCAAATCAATAAATATTGTCAAGAAGTGATTTGGTGGAAAATATTTCATTTTAATTGGATTAGACAAAATAAATGGAGCCATTGAAATCAACAGATGAATACTTATGTCGTACTGAATAACATATGAACATGGTTTTATGAGCCGCATTGACAGGACATTATTCTTTAGAAAATACAGACATTCAACTACTAAAAACAAGACCAGAACTTGGTTGCCTATGTCTAAACAGGCATTTGAAGCAACTAAGAAATCTTAAAGTAGCCCCAACTGCATGTGAACGATTATTTTAAATGCTCATCCAATTTGAAATTCCAGGTAATTCATTTTTTGGTGCCTCAATGACCGCTATATTAACTCCTGCCTCTGTCCTGCAGTGGATGCAACCGATGACTGCTTGTGGTATGTGGACAAGAATGGCACCTGGCACAACGGTGTCCCCTGTCCCCTGATGAGCTTCTGTTGTGGTAACTGCCACAAGCGCTACTGTTGCCTGGACGGACTGAAAAGGATTACAGAGAGGGAACAGAAGCGGTGCATGCTCTTCCAGTTCAGGTGTGTGTGTGTGTGTGTTTCCCTAAATGTCAGCCTGTTATTCACTCAGACCTACTGGCCTATTCCTTTTGGTCCTATTTTGCTCTACTCTATATTATTATATTTCAGAGATGTCCTCTAGGGATTGGTCTGATGCTGGGCTGAGGGACCATGTCAGGTTGTGAATGTGCAGTTTTGGTTCACATTGCTTTGTACCACTGAGCAAACCAGTAGGCAGAACACACAGTCAGAGAGAAAGGTGGTGTCCCAGTAGGAGAAAACATCCTAAAACCAACGTTGATGAAATCCAATAAAAAATCATTTGTTTTTGTATTCTATAACTTCTTATATGACTGATCACAACCTAATTTGAAACATTAAAGAAAGCAGTAAAGACAACCTAGTCATCCCCAGCTTTCAATTGGCTCGTTCATTCCCTCCCCTCCTTCTCCCCAGGCCGTTGCTGTAAATGAGAAGCTGTTCTCAGTCAACTTACCTGGTAAAATAACTGTAAATATTAATAAATATAATTGCATTCAGTACCCACTACAATGTTAGGCTGCTACTGATTCATGATCAGGTCTGTATTTAGAACGCGCTGCCTAGTGCTGCTATAAGACGAGGCTCCCATATCCAAATGATTATATTCATTAGGATCTAAAAGGCAAATCCTAGAGCAGTGCTGCTATAGTAGACACTGAATACCTGATCTAAGGTAGAGCTGGGACTTGAAAGCTACTTTTTAGCCCCGAAACTCAGATCACAGGGTGACTGTGTGAAGACAACACGGTAGTTGAGAACGTTTGCTGATACTAGCTGATGGATCATCTGCCCAGTAAGTGATCATTAGAATGAGGTTGACAATGTCTCAGCATTACTCTGGATGATATTAGGGTGAGTCTGACATGTCCTCTCATCCCTCCCACATCCTCCCCTAGCCCAACCACGATCGCTGGCATAGCGTCATCCATCCTGCTCTTCGTGGCAATCATTGCCACCATGGTCTGCTGCTTCATGTGTTCTTGCTGTTACCTCTACCAGCAGCGGCAGCAACGTGGCAGGACGCCATACGACGGTAATATGGCAAATTGGCATGAACACAATGTGCTGATGTGGTGAAGGGGAGGGCGTATGTTGTTTTTACATTTTAAAATGAATACATGGACATTCCCCCCGGAACGATATTTGGCACAGTCGGGAATCGAACCGGCAACCTTCCGACTACAAGTCTGCCTCGCTTAACCACTGAGCCATCTTTGTGATGCAGCAAGGAATTTTGTTTGATCCACACAAGGGTGGGGTGGTGATGGGTCAGTACATGAATGTACTCACTACTATAAGTTGATTTGGATAAGAGCTTAAATTGAAATGTTAATTGCTTGAATGCAAATGTAATTGTGTGTATGTTGATTGGCCGGTTTGGAGTTTTGTCATGTGACGTATATATTTTCTGTGACTTTTGCAATTGACAAAGTAATGTTTTAAACCTCCAAATTTGATGTGTAATATGCTGTTTATATTTGCATACATTCTAATTACATCTCTGTCATCACTGCCATAACTCAATTAGCCATGAAATATAGATCTTGATGACATGGGGCACAAACAATGACATAAAGCAGGGTTTTCCAAAACTCTCCTTTTGCCCACCCAAGACATTTCATGCTTTGGTTTTGCCCCTAAATTAGCACACCTGATTCAATTAGTCTATTCATTATTCTGTTTTTGATTAATTGAATCAGGTGTGCCATTTCAGGGTTAAAACAAAAATGGGAAATGTCTGGGTGGGCCCGAGGAGAGATTTGAAAACCTCTGACATAGAGCACAAATACATGAAATAGTACATTGCATTTGGGGGACCCTTTTTATTTCAATATTGCCACTATTCCAACAAGTAATGGCAGACTGAATCTTTGTAAGATGAGGATGTGGGTGGGGCTTTATTGAGTTGGTGAGCTCATTCCATAATGTGTCTACTGGCTCCCTGACAAGGACATTCATTACAAACCTTTATGTCTTAACTCTCAGCCCAGCACATCCCTATGGCCAGCTACCCAGTTGAGCCCATGTACGACGCTTATGGCAAGCCGCTGGTGATGGGACATCCTGATTACCCGCACCCCGTTTACCCAATGTCACCACAGTATCCTGGCATGCCCCAGCCATACCACATGATGCAGCCCGGCCCATACCCTCCATACCCCATGGCAGACCCCGGGTACCCTCAGGGAGGTAAGACAACATTCAGCTTTTCTTTATTATTTACAACCAAGTGACCTCATATGGACAATTGCTATGTCAACTCGCAAAGATGAGTAGGCAAAGTCCTGAAGCTCGTTTTCCAACCTATATTAGTGACGCTTCAGAGCTCGATATCATGTTGCAAATAAAATGTTGTTTGTTGCAGCGCCCCCTCCCTACTCGCCACCACATTACACCCCCCATCCCACTCACTGATGGAAGGCTGGGGTCTAAAATACCTTGGGAGAGGAGCGGTGAAGGACAAATTAAGGGAGGACCACGTGAAGAAGGGAAGGTGACCACGTAAAGAAGGGAAAGTGACCACGTAAAAATGGAAGGTGACAACGTAAAGAAAGGAATGTGACCACGTGAAGGCCATTGCGCCTCTCAGCTCTGCTACTGGTTCGCCCAGTCAATGTTTACCAGCGGCACTTTAATTTCCTTGATTTTCTATGTTCTTTCATGGAACAAAGCATGTGTTGATTCGGGTTCTCCTGTCTTTCCTGACACTGACCGTGATTCCTACTGACAGCTTTACCTGGGAAATGTGACACGCTTCCAAATGTGGTAAGCGCACTTGCATCATACTGACATCCTTTCATTGCTATTAAGGCAACATTAATATCTTCGATGGCACGCGCTTAACTTAAATTAATGAATTATCTGCTTAAGATGTTTGCATTGAGAAAGGGCTTAAGTCTGTGTTGGTGTCTTTGCTTGGCTTTAATTTGGTAGTTGACTGATATACCCGTGTTTAACAGAGTGATAAATGGTTGTTTTAAAGACAGAATGCTGAGAAAAGTCATCTCACCTCACTTCGTTGGGTCACTAAGGGTGAAAGCTCTTTTAGGACACTTTAAATGCTTCTCACTGCAGGTTAATTTAGTCAGGTCATATAACACCTCTCGATGCAGGTTGATATTCTGTCAGGTCTCTTTAAACACTTCACACTGCAGGTTAACAGTATTGAGGTGTTTATTAGGCATCTCATACTCAGCTTGTCTTTTTTAACAAGATAGAATTTTATTTATATTCCAATGTTGGTTAAACCTAATGTGTCATTGTGCTCAGTTGTCAGGAAGACATTTATTTATTAGTGTTACTCTGAAAACTTTAACTTCATGTAATATATCAGGCTAATTATTTAACATATAAATCAAAGCCTTATGTCATTGTGAATTCAAGCTGAAATATTTCAATACAAACTGTATATTGTCAAACATTTTATCATGTTTTGAAGATTTACAATATTTGTCTTGTTATTGCTTGAACAAACATTTTGTGTAAGATGCAAATTTTAAAAAACATTGTACCTTTAAAGGGTTTGAGCATTTTCCAACACTATATATTTATGACTATTTAATTTCTCTCTGAGCCATTGTAGTCCGCCTTACACCATGTACTTTGAACTGTACAGTAGAACATGACATGTTGAGCATGTGTTTTACAGTTTCTTCTAAGTAGCTCAGTGAAAGGCACATCCAGGTAGGTTAGTTGGATAAGGTTACATGCCCTCATTGAGATTATAAATACTTATATCCATTAAAAAAAATCAGTAGTTTGAAAGCACACTGAAAACCCTGGCATATTTGTTCAGATAGAAATGACAAAGATGAAACAATCATGCAATAAATCTACTGAAACTTTGTGGCCATCTACTGTTTAACAGTGTCAGTGTAAAACAATGACATAGTCCTACTCTTCTTTGTAAACAATATTGTAACTATTTTACAATTTGAAGCACTGAATTACTTTGATATTTGTCAACATGTGCATATGTACAGTACTTAATTGAACAACTTTCTACTGGATTTGCTGAATGGGTGACAGTAAATTCGCCCAATGATGGCACTTCTTTTATTTTGTATATACAGTATGACCAGTGTGTATTCAATCTGTTACTAGTAGAACAGTTACCAGGTTTTAGTTGTATGTTGTTTCATGGATGGCCAGACATTGTAATATAAGTAGTGCTATGTTTTTTTCTAACATAAATTATAACTTTGGAACGTAAATCCATGTCTACTGTGTTTTTTTTGTGCAAGTTATAAATATTTGGTGAATATAAACATTGTCTTTGAACTGAATGTACACATGAAACTGTTGCTAATTGAACACAGTGTCCTCAAGTTATTACTTTTTAGCTAAGAGCAAAATCACAGTTTTTTTTAAATCACAGTCATCTTAACACTTCACTTTGTTGCAAAAATGTTAAAAGTGTTTTTATGTCATCTGTATCTGTCGTTACAAGCCCATTCATTTGTTAAAAAAATAAATAAAATGAACACCAAAACTAGTCTTCCAAGACTACAAATTCAATTCTTTATTAAAATAGATTCTGCATTGATTTAACACCAAACCCATTTGAAGTAATGCTGTAATTACTGAAGATACATTTTTTTACCATTACTTTTAGTATTTCTGTAAAAGCTCAGCCCTTCCCATTGCCTTTAAAGGGCCATGTACCCGGTACTAAATATGGACTTGTCGTTTCAAAGGATTTCAAAGAATGTTCCAGCCTTACAGATCACTTTCACGATAGGCTTACACACCACATACTGGTTCACTGACTGCAAGCCCAGCTTCGAGTCCTCCCTCCTCAAATCAGTATTGATGCCTCTGGCGGTTTCTCAGTGTGCGGGACATCACTTTTGGCCCCCAGGGATATTCTGCAAGTTTCGACACTAGGATAAAACACCATTAAGACACCAGAGAACCATCTAGGTTCCTGTTTCATCGCTTCAGCTCCGAGGGAGTTTTCTCTTGACTTTTCTTCGACCAGAGTCGATCATGTCGAGGCGGAAGATGAAGGGTCTGACGCGGATCGGGCGGATGGTGAGCGAGGACCCTGACCTGGACAACCTGCTCTCGAACCTGTCCCCTGAGGAGATGGAGGAGCTGGAGAAGGAAGTGCAGGTGATCCCTGACCTGGACCCCAATGAGGGCAGAGTCATAGAGCAGCCTGCCACTAACGCCATCCGGGACGGAGATGCTAAGCTGGACAGCCGGGAGCAGCCTGGGAAGATAAGCCAAAGACAACAGTCAGTTGAGGTATGATTACTGAATCGGCAACCAGCCATACAATGAAAAACAGACAGTTAAGGTTCATTATGTAAAGACAGAGTGACACTGACACTTTCAGTCACCTTTGGTGTGTCTCTTAATGTCCTATTTCTTCCCAACCTTTTTGGTTGTGGGTCAGATCAATCTCTTTGACTCTCATTTATATCAGTTTCACCAAAACTCCACATTTTAATTTTTCACTGTGATGTAAAAAGCAAACGTCATGTTGATCAACTGCTGTTGGAAGCCAGACAGAATATGGCAATAAAAAAATGTTTCAAGATAGGCTTCGTGTTGCTTAAACATATAATAATAATTATACTCCTTCAGCTGAGTTCCCCTGTTGACTGGCAAAACTCCAGCAACACATTAATCATGCTCAAGTGATGTCAGTTCTATAGCCAGGAAAAATCACTTACATACACCTTTCAAAAGCTTCTAAGGCTTTCACTCAGTTCTCGTCTGGTAAACGGAGGGGATTATTGAAGTTATTTATCAAATCATTGTTGTGAACAGTGACAACAAATTTTGGGGTGGCTTTGTGGTTTAATAGCAAAAAGATTTGAAAAACAACAGAAAACAAATAGTTGTTGACAGAAGTTAGGGCAACACAAAGCCAGGAGGTGGATGTTTGATTGGTATTACAAGGGGCACTTCAGATGAAGCCTTGGACCTGTGGAACTTCTTAATCCCAGCCCGATGAAATTCTTTGGTTGATCGCTCCTCGCTGCCTTTTAAGGGCACATCTGCCAGGGCCGAAGCCTCACACAGCTAAACAGACGAAGCGAGGCTCACAAATCAAAATCTTAGCTGCTCTGCAAATGTATTTCTGCACTTTTAAAAGGCTCCCAATGCGTACTGTAAACACATTATCTAACGTCATGTTTACATTTCAGACTGGGATTATATTATAATTTCTAATAAAGTTTAGGTCATGCTGTGTTCACCTGTTCAACACGCTATACTTAACTTGAAATAGACTTGAAACAACAGAAGAAGTAACGACTGGTGAAATTCATGTGTTATTTACAAAGAACAGGAATGAATAAATGCATGACGTTATGATAAAGCATTTAGTGTAGGGTTGGGCCGTATACACTGATTTTTCAAAGAGGCAATGTTAATTGTACTCTTGCTAGTTGGCATTATAAAGTGGCCGTCATAACAACCAAGATAAAATTAATAAATAAAAAGAATGGTGCTATATTTTTGTGTAGCGGTCTAAGCTACCGACTCTAGAACACATACCACCAGAGATGTGGGTGTAAGCCCTGGCTGGGCCACTGTCTGTCTTCTCCCATTGCATGCCTATCTCTTTGGCCTCAGATTCATAACTGTTCCGTCATTAAAAATAATCCAAAAAATACCCCCTCCTCCAAAATAAGTGAGTGCTTATTTTAACTGGAATTTACAGCATAGGACTATTACCATCCAATTTGCTGTGTGTACTCTAGAAAGTCAAATAAATGTACCCTTCAGTTTCATTTTCCTATATAAATATCTCTACTTCATCTTGCGTTCCTTCTGCAGGCAGAACCAAAGAAGGAGAGCCGGAAGCAAGAGTACCTGAGGAAGATGGGCCTGAGCCAGGAGGGAAGAGAAGGAGTGGGCATCCGGAGGCAGCCTAGTATTTCAAATGAACGAGAAAACAAAATGGAGGACAGAAATAACAAAGGACCAGATCATACCAAAGAGGACAGGGCTAGCCTGTCTAACAGATATATGAGAGGTGAGAGCAAAGACAAAGAAGTGAAAGAGATTGCTCGAGACCGATACAGCCGAGGCGAGTGTAGAGACGGTTTAGACAAAGAGGTCCATAAAGATAGACACGAGGACAACACGCTGCTCACAGAGAAAAGAGACAACCGGCTGAGCACCAGCAGTAAGACAAAAGACATGATCTCCAAGCTGCAGGAGATGAAGGACAAAGAAGAGATCAGGGAGAAAGAGAGAAGAGAAGAGAGTCGGAAAAGAGATGATAGCAAGACCAAGGATCTGATCTCAAAGCTAACAGAGAAAAAGGAGAAGGACGAGATGAAAGAAAAGGAAAGGAGAGAGGAGATGAAGAGAAGAGATGAGAACAAGACAAGGGGACTCGTGTCCAAGTTTGTGGAGAAGCAAAGTCAGGTGGAAGACAGCAAAGCAGAAGACAAGAAACCTAGAGCTGAGAATAAGGAAAAGCCAGAGAAGTCTGAAAACGTTCAACTTGAGCGACAGAAGTCGCAGACCAAGAATGAGAGCGGAGGTGAAAAACGAGAGGAGAAGAAAGACCCTGAGGAGAAAGGGAAAGTTGATGGTAAGATGAATGAGAAAGATGATGACTCAAAAGGTAAAGAGGGTCTAAATGATAACAGTAGGAGGAGTATCAGAGACAAGGAATTGGAAGACAAAGCAGAAACAGAGCAGAAAAAGAGCAAAGACTCCAACGAAGGACTCAAATCCAACATGGCGAAGGACAAACAGGGAAACTGTGTGGCCAACAAGGGCACCCCAGGCAAGACCGAAGAGGAAGAAGACGAGGACTCTAGCATGTTCGATGACCTGATGGAACAGGTTCGTCGCAATGACCCCACCTTGACCGAGCTGAACGTCAACAACTCTGAGGTCATCAAGGCTAAAACCCTCATTCAGTTTGCAGAGGCCTTGAATAACAACACCCACATTAAGACTTTTGCGCTTGCCAACTGCCGTGCTGATGACCACGTTGCCTACGCCATCGCGGGGACCTTGCGTGTCAACACATCCATCACAAGCATCAACCTGGACTCTAACCATCTAACCCCCAAGGGCATCATGGCCCTGATTCAAGCCCTGCAGAAGAACACCACCCTCACGGAGCTGCGCTTCCACAACCAGAGGCACATCTGTGGAGGCAAGACTGAGATGGAGATGACCAAGATACTGAAGGACAACACCACACTCCTGAAGCTGGGCTATGGCTTCGAGCTGGCTGGGCCGCGCATGACCATGACCAACATCCTGAGCCGCAACATGGACAAGCAGAGACAGCGGCGCTTGCAGGAGCAGAAGCTGGCCCAGGCCAACGGTGACAAAAAGGAGACTCTGGAGGTGCCCAAGTCTGCTGGAGGATTCCTCAGGGGTTCCCCCAAGGCATCCCCTAAACCATCCCCTCACCCCTCGCCAATGGCCTCCCCGAAGTTGACTCAGAAAAGAGTATCAGGCGGGGGTCCTCCTCCGCCCCCTCCTCCAGGGGGCCCACCCCCACCACCACCCCCCATGTTAGACATAGACTCCCTGCGCAGCTCTTTGACGCCCACCTCGCAGAGGAAGATGGATGATAAGGCCGGCAAAGTTGGTGGTAACTCCAGGGATCAACTTCTGGACTCTATTCGGAAGGCCAATATGAAGAAATTGAAAAAGGTAAGATGGGGCTAAGACACACGTTTTTACTCCTCTCCTCAGGGACCACCAGACTTTTGACTGTTTTGTTGTAGCCCTGAACACCTGATTAGGCCTGTCTGTCAGCTAGTCAGGTCCAGTGTTGGTTAAAGTTACTTTTCAAGTTACTTTTCAGTTACTTGTAGATTTCACAATTTTTGTGAAGTCCCTAATTAAGACAAAATGATCAGGTAAATGGAGTTCATATCTTAACAGTGACCTATAAAACAAATAGAGTAAAGAAAATATCAATCATGGTCACCAGTAAGATATGAACTCCATTTCCCTGATCATTTTGTCTTAATTAGGGACTTCCCAAAACTTGTGAACTCAACAAGTAACTGAAAAGTAACTTTAACCAACACTGGTCAAGTCTCTAATTAATGAATCTTGTGTGCCTGGTCAGGTCTAGTACAAAACTTTCGAACATCTGGGGGTCCCTAAGGAAAGGGATACATATTAGCTAAGATCATTTGCTGCTAGAGAAATTGTGGTGTGAATGGATGCTCAGTCACAGATTGTAACACGTTAAAACTGTAAATCCATTGGCCTTCCACTCTGGAATCTGTTTCTACAGGTTGCAGTACCAAAGCTTTTACAGTAATCCACTTTAATGGAGAGTGAACGCCAAGGACATGGAAGGACATTGAGCTCTCGGATGGTTTCGATGGGGTGATCAAAACACCAGGACATCCCAGGCACAGACGGACACCCGATCTTTTCACTGGGCAGTGGGTTGGGATGGGCAGGCAAACAGAGAGTCAAAAGTATGATTGGATGCACAGCCTTCACTGGGCGAGTTCCCACCTCAAACTATTCACTGGACCACAGGGAACTGGTTGAAAGAGAGAAGGGAATAGTCCTGCAGAAGGACACTCTAATGTCCAAGATGGCTGCCCTTGTCTGTATTGATGCTTTGTCTGTGATTTGCACTAGATTAAGAAGCTATGGTCTGTTGACAACAAGCATTTGTGGTATGATGTGCACAACTTGTGAGTGGGGGCATGATAATGGAGTCGCAGTTCAAAAATTGTTATCTGTATGTATACAAAACGACTTCAATGCTCATTGAAATATCATATGATAATTTGACAATTTATTTATTTTTCGAGGAAATCCCCTCACAGCTTGTCACTTGGAATTTTGCTCAAACTGCTGATTCTCCATGGCATGTTATCAGGGAATTAAAATGGGTTTGGACTTCACCAATTCACAAGGGGGAGAAAAGTTGTTTTTTGTGTCATTGCCAAATCTCAAGACAATCTCAGGCAAAGTTTTACACATAAAAAGCAACCTAAGATCAGAGTCTTTAATTTTTGAAAGACTCAGTAAAAACTCAGTCGAGTGTAAGTATGGTCAACCTTCAAGTAATAGCAATGGTTTTTAACAACATTTAGTATTAACAAAGATTTTTATCTATATATTTTAATAGATTTTGCTCAACATGCTAAAATAATTTATTCTAAGGGAAATAAGAATGTCAAAAGCAAAGGAAATCATAACATTTATTTAGAGTATCACTGCAAATATGTATGGTCCCGGGTGAATATTTTAGTCATCTCTTATTATTAAAGATTAGTAAACGATTACTTACTAACATGACAGAGGAAACTGAATCTTTTTCAATGTGATACTATTGTGAGTGGCTTGCCGCTCTAAAGAGACTATTGAATATTTGTCTTCCTCTCTACAAGTGACTATTTGTATGCATAATGTGGTATGTCATATTGGACTTCACTTACATAACTTACACAGCCTGTATGCCTTAGTAAAAAGTTACAGAATGTCATCAATTAAATTGTAATATAATAAACTTGATAACTTTCATAAGTAGGTCAAGTACAAGATACTAAAAATAATATACAGGATGGATTATATCTACATTTTTTGTTGGTAGCAGAGTACAGTTAGCTTCGCAATGCCACCTGACAACACTTCCATTGAAATGATACGCAGATATCATTCTGGCAGTCGGAGGAATCAAATCCTTTAGTTCAAGAGTGTTTGAGCCAATTCAATTTTAATGTGTCTGGATCCACATTTAACCAATCAAAGGCACAAACCGTTCTTGTTGTTAATTTATTTTGATGTGCTTCTCTTACTTGTCATCACATAAAACAAACCCATAGTTCGTCAAATGGTGCTGACTGGACTGTGAAAAGTTTCCTGGCCAAATGTAAGCTCATTCAATACTGCCAGTCTGAGATTGGTGGAGTGTTTCAATGCAAACATTTTCAGGTTTCATTGCGAGGATAGCGTACAGTACTGAAACAAAGAAAAGGCAACTTATAATGTACAAGTTCTTTTATATAAAATAACACTTTCCTTTTAGGAAGACATTTACCTGGCTTTTGTTGCTATTTCATCTTATTGATACCTATTTTACTGCTTAACCAATAATATTAGCATATAATATTAGTCTGCCATGTCTGTTTTTTGCCTGGTTTGACCAGAGTTGTAAATCCTTTGTGACCTGCAAGACATGGAAGCTGAAGAAAGGAGACAGTTTGGGACCAAATGGACAATTGTGTGTGCCAAATGGATCTTAATAAACGGTTTGTGTACGTACACAAAGTGTACCTTGGTAACAAAGCTGAGGATCTAATGCACTTGTGTGTATAATGTCAATCAGATTTTCATTTGTGTACACATGGCTGGCCGACAAGGCTAAATGGAATGTGACCTTTAGTTGGAAAAAGTGCCGTAGTCTACAGTGTCCTTGACAGATGTGCTCCTAAAAGATGTCTGTCACACAACGAAAATATGGAATGTGAATATGTACTACTAATAGTAAACATTTGTTTTCATATTTTGACCAATCTGACACGTTTTGCGCTGGTTTCTTGTAGAACAACACATTCCAGCTTAACAGCATTGCTTTATTCCAAGAAAGCACATAGAGGGGTTTAAGAGGGAAAACGACAGGCCGGTTTACGTCTTGAGTTGACTGCCCAGTTTAAACCTCTGCATCACTGAAATGCCTATATTTGGTCATTTCTCACTGAGGACTTGCACAGTGATTCATTCCTTTCTTCCTCCTAATAATGGAAGATGGCCAGCAGTCTGTCTGGCTCTACTTGAAAACTGTTCTGATGATGACAGTAAATTTGAGAATGATAGGAAGTAATTAAAGGCAGTTGGCTACTGAATTTACTGAGAAATTATCCAATTTTAATTAATCTTCATAACATGGGCCCTGTGATATTGTGAGCATGTGACCAGAGTTAGGAACCGCTGACATTTAGTATTTGGTGTGACCATAGGGATCGAAGCAACCGTGAATACGTCTTTAAATATATCAAATGTTGGCCAGTGGCTGGGCTGTATTGAAGCTATCTCCATTTTGAAGTAGTCTATTTTCTTCTTCATGATTGGCTGCTTCATCCTGAGGACCCAGTTGGACATGACTCAGGGTCATCAGGTAGGATCAGCCAATAAAATGTAAAGATTTACCCAGTGGAACCACTGACATGGAAAAACCCCTCGTTGGCAATGTCCATGCAAAAAATGATTATTTCCACAGAGATTGAAAACAATTTGGCAGTTTCTGCAATTATTATTATTTTAAGAAAAATAATTGTATGCTTTATGTACAGGAAAGTTATGAATGATACAGGAATTTTTTCTGCTCAACTAAAATGAGGGCACACCGAAACCAAACAGTTGTTAAAAAAAGATGTAATGTTTATTTCAATATAATTTATTTTACCTACAGAAGCTATTTGGTTTGACCAGTCTTGCTGTTTTTCCAAACCACCCCCTAATGATACTCATTGTTTTTAATTAAAAAAATATATATATACATATATATAAATCCAATGATCAGTGGTTCTCTGCCTTATTACGGACCGTCACGCAGGGCAGATGTGCTCAGGGTCTCAACCTCCAGTGAGCTGAACACAAATATTATTATTCTGTCCTCAGGATAGCCTCTGGAAGTCATTAAGGAGCTTGAAAATAAATGAATAATCTTTGCCCACAGGCTAATTAATATTTTGGGGTTTCTGACATCAAGAGGTTGGAGAATGCAAAGGCGTATGAACGAGTTATATACATTTCACAAATTGTTCTTATTATTGGGGGGGGGGGACCACATTGCGTCTGTAACATGGGGGGGGGGGATGCATCCTTATACTGTATCTTTCTCTGTAACGGTACGGATCCACTTTTCCGACACGACTGTCTGTCACGTCGCATCTCGCTCTATTCCTATGGGTGACGTCACGCGACTTCAACGTGCCCGCATAGCATCCCGGGAAGGCAGCACTGCATTTGAGAAAATGTTGCGCGACAGAAAAGATGAAAATTCCCAGCTTTATGCAAATGAATCCGTTGAACGCGAAGCGACTA
>JACXGM010002933.1:0-12120 GCA_016801145.1 Umbra pygmaea | reverse complement strand
CATGCAATGCGCGACTTCAACGACTGTGATATTCCTCTGTGTTAACTCGCAACAGTCACCCACAAAGCCAAGGAACTTTGAGATCCAGAAAATTGTCTTACAACCTTTTGGCCACTAGAGGCCTCTAACCTACTCTTTTGAATGCCTCTGACGCAAACTTTTTTTTCTTTGTCAAGTAATTAAATTAGAAGAAATCTCGTGGTCCCAAGTAAAAAAAATTGAAATTAAAGCATGTTGTTATTGAAAATTCAACAAAAAATACATTTGAAACTAGATTGCAAACTAATATCAGCATATTTCAACTGTCAATCTAAAAAGTTAAAATGGACAACAGTTTTCCTTTATATTTATTTTTGTTTGATGTTATCACCTAGGAAAATGTCAAGTATTCATGGACTTTGTTTTTTCAAAGGCAGTTAGTTATAGGCCTTAAGCGTTGACATCTAATTTGGTGAAATTAATGAAGAAGATGGTGGTCAGTAAGTTGGTGTATTTTTTAGAGAAAAAGGGTTTGGTGAGTGCAGAAGAGTGGGTTCTGGAGGGGTAGGTCAACAGCAGATGCGTTAGTCAGGGTGAGCACGGAGTGTGATTAGCCCGGTCTTATTTATGGTGATGATTGATTGCATTTTTGGGGCACTGGGCCACAGGTTGGGGATTGCACTGTATGCAGATGTTAGTGCCTTGTGAAAAAGGGGAAGAAATGTGCACTGGGTGATGAGGAAGCTGCAGGAGGCAGTCAGTGGTGGAGTGGTCATTGACTTGGGGGTGCAGGTTTCATGACGTTTTATGATGTATTCTAGGAGGAAGGTCACAGGTGTTAGATTAGGTCTCTATGGGCAGGACTTGCTGCGGGTGTTGGAGTTCAAGTTCCTGGATGTGTGGTTTGATGAGAAATTGACGTGTAGGGTTCATATGTGAATTATGTAGGTGTGAGGTGTATGTGGGCTTTGAATCTCATGTGGGAAGTGGTGGGTCATCGTGATTGGGGAGCACAGCAACACACTTTGTTATGTATGTGTCAGGCGCTGATTAGGTCACTTTGGGATTATGGGTGTTTTGTGTATGGGTCTGCTGCTAAATCGGTCCTGAAGGTCCATATGGTTCAAGATGCTGCTTTGAGGTTATGTTTGGTGGCCTTTAGGACCTCACCGGGGTTGGGTCGAGGGCTGTATTTAAATTTCATAGGGTGACGGGTTTAGATAGGAGGATTTTAATTGGGTGGGCCGTGACCGGCCTCACACTCCGGGACAGTAGGTGGCAGTCCGTTGCGATATGCCATTAATCAAAGAAGAAGAAGAAGAAGCTGAATAAGCTGATTTTTTATAGGTAGGTGGTGGTTATCGCTTACGTGATGAAAAATGCAATAACAAACACATTAGGCAAACCTATCTAAAATCAATTTCACAGAAAAGCTTAAAAGAAGCTATATTTGTCAGACCTTTGATGTACTACTAAGATTAGAATACCTATCATTCCCTATTTCACCCAAAGCAAAAGAAAACCACTTTATAATGTTAAATGATATCTAAGTTTAAAATTGAGCATTATGATTGCGCTTTCTGTGGGGGCAGCAATGAAACTACTGAACATATATTTTTTTGAGTTTTGCCTCTTTCTGGATGGAGCTGCATGATGTAATTTACAGCAAAAAAATCCATATTCCCTACTTTACTTATACTATTGTAAAATATGGTTTTGTTGAGGAGAGCGGAGAGAGTTTTCTTATCAATAATGTCATTCTATTAGCTAAATTCTTCATACACAAATGCAGATTTCTTAAAACCTCCCCTTTGTTAGATATTTTTGAACGAGAGTTTTCATACGCTCACTAAGACTTGTTAAAACCAAACCTGCCTTAAAACGTATTGCCGACATGGAAACCTTCAAATTAATATGATGTATAAAAAACCTCTAATGCATATGTGGATGTTTTATAATGTGCTGGTATATTTATTTTTATTTTTATTTTGCATATCATTTTAGTTATTTATTTTCCTTCTTTTTTCTTGTTTTATGGTACCTATGTACAATTTCCAATCCAATTCGAGAATTTTATCAAGCTTTGTACATGATAGAAAGATCTTAGTAAAATGTATGAAAAAAAAGCTGATTTTGTATATTTATTTTATGATGACGTCTGCCGTTACGTCAAACGGAACAAGTGAAAGAACAAAATGGAGGAATACGCACGGGAGCCATGGTGAGTAGAAGCAGATAAGGATAAATAAATCGAAATATAATTTCGCCGGTGTCGTGAAAATATAATTAATAATGTAGATTGAAGATACATACATTATAGTTTAAAAATATACTATCCGGAATGTCTTCCGTCTCCGACTATATTTAGCTAAGCTAACAATGCTACATGCTAACATTCGTTAGCTATGTGACTATTACCATGATGACCTATCCAGATCGAGACATGGCTAACCGCGTTAGCTAACCGACAGGTCCTGGCTCCAGTGCAAGACCAATGCAGTGACCTTGTTAGGCTTTTTACACGTTGTGTCTGATGTGGGGGATTTGATGTCACATAAAACGGTTTTTATGTTTTAATAGTTAGTTAATCCAGTTGTGATTTTAACATACTGTGCTCATTGAAAGTCCTGATTAATTCTCAGATTTGCTTTGTAATATCATGGTTCACATGGTGGATAACTAACTAGCTAGTACCGTTGCTATCATATCCTGCTAGCATACTAGTCACTTGGCTAACTACCGGTAGTCAGTTACCAGTAAGCAATGTAATGTGTTCATGCTCCGATATGAGAAAGACAATCTAGAACATTTTATATCTTTAGCTAACTGACACATAAGTATGGTAATTATTAGTTCGTAACGTCGGTGTAAACGTTCATCATACCTACCTGCTAACGTTTTACCTAACCGGCAGCTAGCATCGACGTGTGAATCTGCTACGTCCGTAGATAGTAAGGCATGTTATGATCTACTTTGTAGAAATACAGTGGTATATTTCCAGTGGTATATATGTTCATACTAAAACACCTCGACCCCCATACTACTTTGGGTCAGTAGTTTCATGATGATAGAGACGAGTCAGGCATTTTCAGTCCGCTAAGCACTGGAAACATGTACTCTGACATTAGGAATCATGAGCTTTACGGTTTATTTTGCTTTGGTTAATTTTATACTCGTCTGTCCTTTACTCCTTTCCCTCTCGACCTATTCAATTAGAAATTGGCGGAGGACGTCGCACCAGTGTGAACTTGACCAAAAGCTGATGTCTTGAGAGTTTTTGAAACCAAGTGAAGAGCCGCATACTATACCTATGCGTGAGATTTTTTTTATTGGAAATGTAATTTCATAAAATTATTTTTGGGTACAACCTGCACACCTCGGATGCTGTCAATGAAACATGCGCAGCGAAAACCAGCGCTTCCTTTCAAACAAGAGTTTGGAAAGTAATTTGAGTCAAATCATTTTTCAAATATAACACATTTCATTTTATAAATCCCTAGCGCGCGAGATATGTCCCGCCAGACCCTTTGATCTGGCCCGCAGTCGGTATTCTGCCCTTCTCGCCTAATATAAACATTACAAACATTGGGAACAGCAGTAGTAACTGCAGCATAGAGTAATGAGAACATACATTTTTAAACATTGCCATAATGGCCCAACTATGAGGTACGAACCCACACCCATTACTTGTAGACTGCTTTACAAGCAAATGTCATGTGTCTAAACAAATCTATGACACTGACACAAACGGATGGAATCTGGGTGTATGGTTATCTGCACATTTCTGGTACTTGACTTGGTTATATTTTTGCAGTCCGTGGAGAATCGTGGATGACTGTGGCGGTGCTTTCACCATGGGGGCCATTGGAGGAGGGATCTTCCAGGCAGTAAAGGGCTTCAGAAATTCACCTTCAGTAAGTTCAGCCGCGATGATGAATGACTGCACGTCCAAACTCACGTTGATGCGTGATACTATACGATGTGAAGGAAAAGTGAAGGTGTGTTTTCTCTGGCTTTCAGGGGATGAACCACCGACTGAAAGGTAGCATGACAGCCATCAAGACCAGAGCCCCACAGTTGGGTGGTGAGTGCACACCTCATTAAAACATTACACCTTCATCTTATTTATATAATCAGGATGTTCTCCAATTTGTTGCTTTGTATAATAGTATTTGTGTTCTGTGGTGTTTTAGGTAGTTTTGCCGTTTGGGGGGGCCTGTTCTCCATGATTGACTGTGGGTTGGTCAAGGTACGGGGGAAAGAGGACCCTTGGAACTCCATTACAAGTGGAGCCATGACTGGAGCCATCCTGGCAGCAAGAAGTGAGTGATAATTTAAGGAGTCCCCTTTAATGATGAAGCATTGTTGTGAAACAGGGCTGCTGTTCTCCTGTGCCCCGCTCCTGAACATCATTCTCATAGTGCTTGGGATTTCAAAGTAAGACAAGTGTTCCTTCCCACCCAAAAAAGCAAAATACACAGGAAGTTGGACAAAAAGGGCATTCATGTTACTTTAATTAGGGCACAGTGCCAGATTTTGGTGTAGCGGTCCAAAACCCACGTGACCTCTGGTGACGGATGTTAGAGACATGGCTCGGCCACTGTCTGTACCCTTCGTCTGTCTCCCTCTACATACAGGTGTGGCCAAAATTATTAACTTTCCCACTTTCTTAAATAAACAAAAAAATCCTTTGAACTAAGTAGAAATATATATATTATATATATATAATTACATTCCATATTTCACATTCAATATAAATGAAGCTTTGCTTTTGATATATCATGTAACATATTACATTAAACATTAAAACAAATAAAAATGGCACAGGCAAAATTATTGGGTGCCTTACCTAGTATAACTTTGCACAGCCTTTGAAGACAATAACTGCAATCAAGTGCTGTCTGTAGCTCTGAATGAGATTTCTATACTGCTCGACAGGGATGAAATTACACAGTGGCTATGGCTGTCAATGCCCTATTGTGTGTCCTTAATTCCCCGCTAAAAATCGTAATCTCCCTACAGCCCCTCGTATGTTTAGGTCTCCCTACAGCCCCTCGTAGGTTTAGGTCTCCCTACAGCCCCTCGTAGGTTTAGGTCTCCCTACAGCCCCTCGTAGGTTTAGGTCTCCCTACAGCCCCTCGTAGGTTTAGGTCTCCCTACAGCCCCTCGTAGGTTTAGGTCTCCCTACAGCCCCTCGAAGGGTTTAGGTCTCCCTACAGCCCCTCGTAGGTTTAGGTCTCCCTACAGCCCCTCGTAGGTTTAGGTCTCCCTACAGCCCCTCGTAGGTTTAGGTCTCCCTACAGCCCCTCGTAGGTTTAGGTCTCCCAACAGCCCCTCGTAGGTTTAGGTCTCCCAACAGCATCTCATACAGCATATGTGAGACATATTGTTTTCCAATATTTAAAAAAAGTGGTAATCTTTGTAATATTTTGTCATAATACTTTTCATCAACTACTTTGACAGTTTGTCCAACGGTTTCAAATTTGAGAGGTGTAAAAAAATTTGTGTTGTAACACTGAAATTATTATTATTGTTATTATTACTTAAACGTACAATATGTAGTTTTTGGCCACTAGGGGTCTTTCAATCAAAACATTAGCAAAAGATATACTTGGATGAGGTCGGGAAGTAGTGTCAGATCATGGGTTGTTATCATCTGCAATGACAACCTTCTAATCTAGCGTCTCCGGGAGAAAATTTTTTTTTTACAAAGTAATGTATTGTTAAGATATTTTATTAAAATTAATATTATAACTGTTTGGAGATTATTCAAAAACTCTGTCGACCAAACAACCATTTTTTGCACGTGTTGTCGGGCTAAAGTTGAAGTCTTGGTTTAATTTTCCTCTTGCAGCCTCATCCAGGGATGTTGGCTACAGTCCCCAAGGCCTTAAACTTACTAATGTTTGCAATAGTTCTAACAGAAATATCAATCTCTTTAGAGATGGTCTTGTAGCCTTTACTTTGACCATGCTTAGCTATTACCTTTTTTCCTCAGACAACTCTCTGATTTTCCTTCTTGTTTTATGTTCAGTGTGATGCACACAGTGACACAAAACAGTAGACTGAGTACTTTTCTCCATTTAAAATGGCTGAATGATTATGTGACTGAAAACACCTGTGATGTTAATTAAGAGAATGGTCTGCTTGAGGTATCATTAAAAAACAAAACACCTGTGATGCTAATTAAGAGAATGGTCTGCTTGAGGTATCATTGAAATACAGTCAATAATATTGTCTGGCCATTTTTAGAATGTTTTTATATAATAAGAATTCAGATATTTTTTCTGCTTTTTTTCTTTCTTTCTACTGCAAACCAAAGACATGAATGTATGGATGACAAAATATCATATACCTACAACTATTCTCAGGGTGAATGTGAAATTGTTTAAATAAAATGCAAGGGTTCCAACATTTTAACCACTGCTACCTGTCTTCCTATCCTCTGTTTGTCCTGACAAAAGAATTATCAAAGGATCCACAAGAAATATCTTTTAATAATAGAGAGGAAAATAATTGAAGGGCTCTAATGTTTCAGCATTTGCATTGAAAAAAGTGTGAACATGAAGCAAGTCTGTTATACTGATTCTTGTGTTCCTCAGATGGACCAGTGGCCATGGTTGGCTCTGCAGCAATGGGAGGTATACTACTTGCATTGATAGAGGGCGCTGGTATCCTTCTCACTAGATTTGCTTCGTCACAGTTTCCAACTGGTGAGTAGGCCATTCTGATCTGTGCTGTAGTTGATTTACAAATAAAGACATTTATTATGTGTTGAACGATGAACTTAAGGAACCTTTTCAGGAACATTTATTTTTTTGTTCAAAGTCAAATTCCCATTTCCTGAAAGTAATTTAAATAATTAATTAGACCTAGTTGTTCATTGAAACCTTGATCATAAATCTCAGTCAATTAAAACTAAAACTTACACGATTTCAACTTCCTGTTTTAATTAGACCTATAGATGAATTTATTGATTGATCATGAAAGTGTAGCCAACCATGTTTTGTTAAACTGAGTGTCTGCTGCTTTATTGCAATTATCCATGAAAACAGTTGTTGCCTTTGTGACCTAAAGCACAAGATACATTTTTAGAAACCGATTGTGGTTATGACAAATTGTGCAGTCAGAATAATGCTTCTTGTCAACGCCCTTGGGCTGTTTGGAAACCACGCACATGCTAACTGATATCATCTGGTTAGTGAGTCTAGTTGAAAGAACATCGATTGGAAAGATGTTGAATACTGTACATTACTAATGACATAGCCCCATGATAAGCATTACAGTTGACTATCAACAGTAGCACCTCTGTCACTGCCTCAATGTAAGGCTGCTCACCTGAACCCATGTTTAAATTGTTTGTGGGGCATACCAATACCCGGGGATCCATGATTGGTCTGCATCAGTTGGCTGAGTGCTAAAATGGGTGAATTAGTGGATGTCGGACAGGGATGTCTTGTCGTAAGTTTATAAAATAAATTTAAATGATTATCTTTTGTGTTAAACAGAATTTAAGCAGTGATCAGTCAGCATTACCAATATGGAGCACCGGATACAGATTTCTGTCGTCTTTTCAATGTATCATCTCTGAGCTCATCTCATCATTCTTCTCGTCCTACAGGTCCCCAGTTTGCTGAGGAGCCAGCCCCAATGCCTGCTCCCTCCTATGGAGGAGACTTCAGACAGTACCAATGAGAGCTTTCTCTCACACTCTAGGCCTTTTTTTAATTCCTTGCAGGAATTCCTTACACTGAGGAAATGGAGGATAAGTCTACACAACAGGCAATTTCAGTTGCAACTAACAATATGGACTGGGCCAGCCACATGAAAATGAATTCCACAGGTTTGGCCAGAAGGAAATCTATAGATTACACCTTTACCAGCCTCAAGCATTGTCAGTTGTAATTCACCCTAAATTTGTTAAAATATCTTGGGCAGGAACAATGTGTGGCTCTAGGGTTTGTACAATCATACTTGAATGTAGACCCTGCAAGTGTGACAGAGGATGCTGAGTGAAGCGGCTGTTTCAATGTAAATTGTATAATGTTTATCATATGTATATAAAGGCTTTCCTGCATGTATTCCTCACTGTATCCTGTACTTGCGCTCTCGATTTGACTGACATTTCCTTTCAGGAAAGCATTCAGTATGCTGTCCCAGAATTGTCAGTTCTTCTAGTGACTTATTTATTTTTTAGTGAATTATTTTATGCTTTATTATTTTACATCAAGAGAGTAGAAAATGGCTGCTGGCAAAGGATGTATCGGAGATAAAATGATTACAGTGTCAACATCTGCGAGCACCACCAACTGCTCAATGGTGTTGATGCAAGGGATTGATATAACTTATCTGTCTAACAGATTGAATTAATCAAGAATAAAAATGGTATAATATGTAGTTTTGTTTAATGTTCATTTGCACCTATCAATATGGAATGGGCCAGACAACTGGGATTACCAGAATTTCCAGAAGACTGAAGAGGGAGTTTATTGGTTTGTGGCTTTTGAATATGCAGAGTAAGGTATATTATTTAAATGTGTCAGAAGGCTTGGTACAAACCAGAAAGAGATCCTACATTATCCAATTGCACACTAGTACAGGGTCACATGTCTTTGTCTCCAGAACAGCCTAAACGTTTTGACTCATGGCCCCTCAGAAATATTCCACTGTAACCATGATCGTGTAAAGATTTGATCCAAATCATCCCAAAGCTTTTGTTATTGGGTTGATGTTTGGGGACAATGCAGGCCAGTAGGTACACAACTGGGAACTGTGTAGATGATCAGAGCTGTTCACACAATGCTGAAAAATATAAAGGGAACAAATCACACATTGGGTCTTGATGACCGAAACATTAAAGAGCAAATTATTAACGGTGCATAGTGTAATTAGTTGAACAAATTTACGTATCAACAGTCAATAGAAACCAAAATAACCAACTGATGGAGAGCTGGAGTCTTACACTGAAAACCAAAGTAAACAATTGAAGTCAAAGGCTGTTCCAACTTGTGGAATTTTATCACAGCAACTAATAATGTCACTCAGTATTGTGTATTGCCCCCACATGCCTGTATGAACTCCTGACAACGTCTGGGCTTGCTCATCATGAGACAGCGGATGGTGTCCCGGGGCATCACCACCCAGACCTGGATCAGGGCATCAGGGCATTCCTAGACAGTCTGTGGTGCTAGTGGCATCAGATAACTTGATAAATAATGTCCCAGAGGTTCGCAATTGGACTCAGGTCTGGGGAACCTGAGGGCCAGTCAGTGGCATCAATGCCTTCATCATCCACAAACGGCCTACACCGCACTGGCCACATGGGTTCTGACGATGGGTCTGAGGAATTCATCCCGGTATTGTTGGCTAGTGCGTGAAGGTCTGTGCAACCCTCCTAAGGATATGCCTCCCCAGATCATCACTGACCCACCTCTAAACCAGTCATACTGGATGATGTTGCAGGCAGCATAGCATTTACCATGGTGTCTCCAGACTTCCATCTGTCACATGCTCAGTGTGAACCTACTCTAATTTGTGAAGAGAACGGGCTGCCAATGGCAGACCTGCCAATTCTGGTGTTCTCTGGCGAAGGCCAATCGTGGTTCACAGTGCTGGGCTGTGAGCACAGGTCCCACTAGAGGACATCAGGCCCTTCTGCCACCCTCATGGAGTCTGTTTTTGACAATTGTGTTAGAACCATGCAAACCAGTAGCCCCCTGGAGGTAATTTTGTACGGCTCTGCCAGTGCTCCTCACACAAAGGAGCAGATACCAGTCCTGATGCTGGGTTGGTGCCTTTCTATGGCCCTGTCCAGGTCTCCTCATGTAACGACCCATCTCCTTGTATATCCTCCATGCTCTTGAGACTACTCAAGACACAGCAAGCCTTCTTGCAACTACACTAATGGATGTGTCATCCTGGAGGTGTTGGACTACCTGTGCAACCTGGATGGGCTGCAGATACCGCCTCGTGCTACCAGTAGTGACAAGGTCACTAGCAAATTACGAAACTGCAGAAGAATATATCAGGAAGGGTAAGATGAGAACAATTGTATGTGGCCACCAAGTGCAAAACAATTCCCTTTTTGGGGGTTGTCTTGTTGTTGCCTCTCCAGTGCACCTGTCACTTTCATTTGCATCAAAACAGGTAAAACTGATTTACAATCGCGAATGCATCATAACTTGACAGATTGATATCCCTGAAGTTGAATTGACTTGCTGGTATACTGTGAGGATTACGTGTTCCCTTCATTAATTTTATAAGAGTGGAACCAGGTTTGTTTGTTATCTGCCCACCTGTGACACGGACCAGTAAGTTGTTGGTTTCAGGATGCTGTTCTGTGCCTTAAAGGCTGTTTCTGCCTTTTTGTTTTGCTTTGTATCCAGGTCAAAATGGCTTTTGTGATCTGTTTTTGTGAACAGTCAACAATTAAAAGGTATCTGAATGCTTCATGCTTGTCTCCCTGCTTTAGATAGCGTGTCACATGACTGTGCCTTCCTATCTTTACCAGTGATCTATTTTCTTGAATGAGGTGATGGACCTAATAAATTGTCTATTGAGATTTGTTTGTATGGCTTGCATTATTTAGGACCTAGTATTAGACAGAGCTCTGTTAACACGACTTAAGTCAGAAACCTTAAACATGTTAACACTAGAGGGCAGTATACACTGGATATTATCCTGAAAGCTGGTCAAAGTTGACTGCCAGTATTTGAGTTTAATTCATGAGTACTTTTTAAATGTTATTTAAATTAAAGCACCTGTCCTGGTAACAGGCAAACCATAAAGGCTATCTGTAATTGCAGCCCAATAACAGATTTTTTGCGTCTGAATGAGCACGATACACAGTTTTGCAACACCACTTATTGAAGATCATCTTTACATAGGCAAAACAATTATAATGGTTCTGAAAAAGATTTTCGCTAGACAGAAAAACCAATGAGTGTAAAAAAAAAAGGGTATACTGGACGTCTGTGTTATTGCAGACACTGTTGCCTAGTACTTTACCTATGCATTTGATTTGAAAGGGATTGTCATCCAGGGGCTTAATCCTGACGCCTGGCATGGAAAACATTATGTTCATAAGTGAATAATAATGTATTGCATGTGTGACCCGTGAATAACTTAATCTAATGTTAGTGCTGTTGTCGACTGTACACCTTTACCATAAGAAAGGAAACAGTGAAAAAATGTGACATTGCCCTTTTAAAAAACTGAGAAATAGTTAGGAATGACGTCTACTGCGCAGAGAAGCTGGATGGATACACACAGGCAGTGGCGGAGTGGAGTGAGCGACAAACGGTGAGTGTAAAAAGGCTAACTTTATTTTGCCACCATGTTTGTCTAAAAGCCGACAGCGTCAGCATGTTTTGACGAAACGTTTTAAGGTAAGTTAGAAAAGAATGAATGACAAATAGTGCATAAGGTGTTTTAACTACTAAAATGAATCATTTGTACTCCCAATAACTAGAACGATGCTGTGTGTGTGTGTGTGTGTGCGTGCGTGCACTCCCATTTTAGTCAAGGCCAGGCGGAAGGGCACCAGCTAGCTGAAGGGTTTAAACGTGTTAGTACAATCCAAGTAGTTATCGAGAATATTGTAGGGTGTTTCGGTTAAAACAAAGGTGTGTATATTTGTTTATTTCAATCATGTGTGGAGTTAGCTAGTTCCGTTAGCTCGAGTCGAGAAGATCCGGCCAGTCACTGGGATGCTGTTACCTAGGAATTAGCCTGTTTGCTAACAATAATTAGAAGGTTTGTATTTAACAAGAATTATTAGCCTGGTACCTAGCAAGTATTAGCCTGGTGGCTAACAAGTGTTAGTAGCTGCCTGGTATGCTAACAAGTGTTAGTAGCTGCCTGGTATGCTAACAAGTGTTAGTAGCTGCCTGGTATGCTAACAAGGGTTAGTAGCTGCCTGGTATGCTAACAAGTGTTAGTAGCTGCCTGGTATGCTAACAAGGGTTAGTAGCTGCCTGGTATGCTAACAAGGGTTAGTAGCTGCCTGGTATGCTAACAAGGGTTAGTAGCTGCCTGGTATGCTAACAAGGGTTTGTAGCTGCCTGGTATGCTAACAAGGGTTGGTAGCTGCCTGGTATGCTGGCAGGTGTCGGTAGCTGCCTGGTATGCTGGCAGGTGGCG